>OZ020287.1:4498917-4568376 GCA_963971205.1 Aethes cnicana | reverse complement strand
TAAAACTCACGCGTTACCCGTTGATGTGATGATGAATGGGGAGGTAGCGAGGAAAATACGTTTGGATAACATTGTTAAGTCGCAAGATAAAGACGAGGCGAGCTGTCTGTCGGTTGGGCTCCACCAAGATACCAAATACCGCCTGTATTGGTAAAGGCCGCAAGGAGTAAGGGTGGAGTGTAAGTGAAGTGAAACAACATGGGGTAGGCCTATCTGTACACAAGTGGACGTCTTTCGGCTGATATATCTAATGATGATTGATGAAGCTACAGTAAGTCCAATTTTCATTATCAACTCCACTTGTATTCAAACTGATCCATCATTAGATTAGAGTAATTTTTAAACGAGCCTATTCATTTCGTCAATTGAAATGTGTGAGGTTTTATTTGAGAATCATCCATAATTATAATACCTGCTATGCTATTCTTAAGATCAATTTTAAATACGACATTTAATCCTTGAAGATCGTATTCCTACACAGATTTATCTCATACGAAAATCCTGATCACATCTAATTGCTATACTGATCGCAGCGATCACGATTTCTCAATTGCCAATAGTAATGATTTTGTATTACAAATGTATTTATTGCTTCCTGTAGTGGGCGAATGGAACGAGGTTGATAGTTGCCTCGGAATCGAATCTAATTTGCACTCCTATACGTTTTATAGATATAGGTAGTACACGCACTTTACAAATTGGAAATCCAGTTTACTGGGCCTTCAGATGAAAGGTTTTGTAAAGGCAAATCTCGCTCGTAATTGCAATACAGTTGTGTGCGGTATACCTATACATATCTATCAATACTATATGCCTTATCGTTATCGTATATTTGGCTAAAGTAAAAAAAGCCTATTTTTGATAATTACAAGACTAATCATATCACGAATCAAAAGTGGTTTTCGTGTTAGTTACACATTCTATCTATATTGACGTAGGTTCAGAATTTTTGAGTAGGTAAATGCTAAGTGATTTAGCACGATTCTGAGGATTGATGCATAACGAATCATAATTATATAAGGCCAGAATACACATTTTTGGGACTAGCATGCTAGCAAAGTGCGTCACTGGCTGGCATCTCATTATTTGTGGTAATTAGCCAATCATAAACCCACCTAGCATAGCTATATACAACACTTTTCACATTTCTTACAACAAATTCTGGACAAACGAGCCAAGAGCTCGTTGAATTATCAATTCAGCCAAAAGACCTCCGTCCACTGCTGGACTTGAACTCCCCCAAGGTTCGCCACACATTCAGTTTGTTACTCACGCATCCATCAATATCCATTCATATTATAGGAGGCCTAATTGATAATTCGTCATTCAGTACCGTGCCACTATTCGAGGACTTCTGACCCTACCTACACGCTGTCTGTGTAAACCCCGCGTGTATTTTCTAAGTTTTAATTTGTCTTTTACCTGGTTAAGCGGCGGCGGCTGCGGCCCCAGCGTGACGTACTCCGCAAACTCGGCGGCGAGGGTGTCCGAGGGGGTGCGGGACGCGGCGCGGTGGGCGCCCTCGTCCTCGCACTCCGAGTCGTAGCTCGAGTCCTCGCCGCGCTCGCCCGCCCACCCCAGGGATGACTCCACATATTTCTGGAACAATCGCATTACTGTTAGCAGGAGGTACGAGGACATCGGACTGGAAAGGTCAGCGTCTATTTTTTGAGCTATAAATCATTCCCGAGAACCAAGCCGCTCCAGAGATCCACGCGGTGTACGCCAGCTTACACCGCGTACACCGTGAACAGGCCTTCATTTAGACTGAAGCCATAAGGCCTTATATTTCGAAAAG
Organism: Aethes cnicana; assembly: GCA_963971205.1. NCBI lineage: Eukaryota > Metazoa > Arthropoda > Insecta > Lepidoptera > Tortricidae > Aethes > Aethes cnicana. Next base: position 4,566,578 of record OZ020287.1, on the reverse strand, counting down.
TTCAAGCGTACTATTTTTTTAACCTAGATATTCCGTAGGTACTATTTGGGTACCATTTATTTGCATAGTCAGATCCTGGATAACGTTACGGTGTACGCTATCTTGACGGTCACGAGTTGATGCTATGTTTTAGAAAAGAAAGAAACGCAATGCACCAACATTCCAAATCTAAGTATATCCCCTGAAAGGTCCAAAAAAGGTAAATAAAATGATGCCTAACCTGCCTGAATAACTTTACCGAAAGTAGCTTCGAGAGATAATATCAGAAGATTTACATGGTAGGTAACTAGGTATAACCTTTAAGTAAGCAATGTGTAGTGTACAAGTTTTCCATTTATTTAACTTCGACTAATAAGGCACACGCTAAACCTGCAGTGTATTTTTACGCAAGAACGAGCCTAGGCCGACATCAAAGCAACTCACAATCATTTACGTAACGTTACCGCAGCATGCTGTGCCTGTCTCCCACCCATGTAACGCGATCGTGGAATAATTCATACGACGATGCCGTTTCGATTTCGCCGAAAACTGGCAACACAATGAAATGGAAAACCCTAACCACACCACACTAAAAGCAGCTGCTCGTCATGACCGATTCAAAGTCTGAATCGAGAACCTCGGTTCATCATACACTTATCGCTAGGAAACCTTTGACCCACATACGAAACACGGCTGCATAATATGCAAAATATCAACCATATTTTGGTACGATAGTGTGTTAAAAAATAGATAACGATTGAAATAACGCTTTTAATTGGATTTCACGTGCCGCGACCGAATAGTGATCAATAAGCAAATTTTATGTTACGACCGGCTCTGCCGACAGGGTCATGCATGCGGGCGACGAAGCGGATCTACAGATGATCATTGACCTTTAGCGTGTGCGCAACGAAAGACTATACCGGTTGTCATTCATTATTTGACCATTTTTTATAACCTTTTAAACTGCCCAATATCAGAGCGTTCATTTAGTTTTTAATAATGTGTATAGGTACAAACAAAACGGCGACCCCTTCATAGTCATGGAAAATTAGTCACAGCCGGCCACATCCGCATCGAGTCCTAGTTGGCGGCGACTCTAGATAGTAACTACGATTTGCTGATACCCATGCCATGCACCGTAAGTTCGATCTCTGAAGTCATTGAAGCATTAGGTCATTCACTAGGAACTATAAATGTACATAGTTAGGGACACGCAACTCATAAGAATATTGAACCGAGTGGGAAAACTGTCTGCCCTTTTGTCGGTTTATTTTCGTCAAACGTTTGACTTGTCGCCCGAGTATAGATAGGCTATTCCGTCAACTTCGGATAGTTTGTAGGTCTCTGTAGCGAAGATTGGAGGTAACATCCGGCAAACGGTACGGAAACGCCCCGCCTACCTGCTTGCAGCCGGATGCGACTTTCTAAAAGATATGGTGCGCGCCGGCGAACGAGACCGATCCGTGTTTCTCTGCGGTGAATTGACAGAAAATTACAGCTCCGCATCGAAAAGCTGATAGGATTTTGAGATTGAACCAAGTCCGGTGCCAGATGTGGGACGAAGCGAAAGCCAAAATGTATTTACGCATATTATTGCTTATAAGAAATTAAACGACCATGGAAGACCGTTTTCAAGATACATTGTCTCAAACTTTCGCGATACACACTCATATTAACCACACTAACGTTTTCAAGATCACGTTAGATAAGGTAATTATATTTGGGGCCCTCCTCGGCATTAGGCATTTATGTTGAAATAAAATAGCTATGAATGAATTGGATATTAATGAACTGTAGAGTTGAAAACTTTCTTAATTTTTAGGATAATTCCCTTAGAAACAAACAAAGACAAATGAATTGCTTTAACGAAGCTGTATTTTCTTCGTTTTCCTTTATAGTTTTGGCTCTACCAGTATTAGTTCTTACTTGAGCATATGGGCCTACCCAGCTTCTCATCCACGGGGGAAGATATTCAGCTTCAGACCCAGGAAGGGGCAGATCAATTTCTTCGGGCGGGGCATTTTGCATAAAAAGCCAAAGATCCAGGGGGGGGGGGGGGGCAGGGAGATGCTGCTCTCCGCCCCTCGCTACGTCCAAGCTTGAGAATATAAATGCATTCCCATTGAGATACTATAAGGAAAATAATAAGTAAATCAATAATGATTTACTATAAGTAGTTCATCTGCTATATACATATAAACGTCATGTTTTTTTTTAAAGGAAACATCGAACATAATCTCGTGTCGCTAACTTAATCAAACACGTTATGACGTTACGTCACTAGTCGTCGCGTCCGATGATTTACGTTAAAGGGATCGGGCATTAAGGGCACTGATATCAATACAATAAAAAAATATTACCAATTTATAATATGCGTAATCTGAATCATTTTCTTAATGACTACCAAACTCGGCTTCAACCAAAAACTTAAGATGTTGAAACGAAGCTTACAAGGCTACCTAGATGTCGCAAATCTAATTTGACAGATCCGTAGGCGCTGTTGATGCAAATCAAGAACTCGTTGACAGTCGAAAGTGCACTAATGAAATTCGATAGCAGCTGATCATGACCAACCTTTGCAACATAGCGACAATATCTATCAAAAGTCAGACTCAGACACCAGAATCGTTGAATAATCTTATCATGGCTGTTAAATACATAATGGAATACTTATCGTAATGTTGTCAGTGAATTAAGTAATCAAAGTGCAATGTTGTTTTTAGAATCTATAAAGAAAAGAACCAGGTTGATCGAGAACCACCGCCACATGCCTCCTCTCGTCACGAGAGTGTTTGGGCCATAGTCCCCACGCGGGCCGAGTGCGGATTGAGGACTTCACACACATCCTTGATCCTTGACACATCCGTGCAGGTTTCTTCACAATGTTTTCCCAGACCGAAAAACTCAGTGGTAAATTCAAATTAATCGAGAACGGACAGCAGAAATCGCTGGGCTTAGAAGCATGAAATTTGGCACTAGCCTTAGAGGACGTAACTGAGCGAGCACTAAGAAAGGATATTTAGAAATTAATCCCTTAAAAGACTCAGCTCAGATATAGGGTCCACCCTAGATTACCTGCCAAGCCAATTGCATGAAATTCCACGCTGAGGAATTTGTTGCCAAAGCTAGTATAAAATGTTTGCAGCCTTCAAATTGTAAGACACTCCATTTGTCCTATTCTGACGGCAATTAAAAATCTTGAACAGTTGAACACTCGTTCTAACTTCTAACATTCAAAACAAAGCGCTAATTTCCTTGTACCGATGTTCGGGCTACTGTGGCTAAATGCCGCTCGTAAAAAAACCCACGGAATCTCCCATTCGATGCGCTTGTAAAACATCGTCGAAAACTTTTGTAGCTTTGCTTACTGGTGTATTTAGAAGAATTCTAAGAAATACAATAAAGTTGTAAAGTTCTCCCACATACACTATCACTACACTGCCTGCACTACTATAGTGATCATCGGCATTATTGGTGATATATGTATACATAATGTTGGTTTAGTCCTTTACTATTAACACTCGCCTGGCTCATTTATGACAACAGAAATGAAGCAAATGTCGCAACGTAATCAACAATGCCATAGCTGTCCTTTAAATTACGATACCAACAAGCCGATGAATATTAATGCTTTTGTTGTAAGATAAACCGACTTGCCTGAAGTTTTCTCGGCCAGTTTAGCGTTGGCGGCCGAGCGAATCATTCATACTATTAACGTGGTGCGAATAACTGACAGCTCTATAATGTAAGGCCTCAGCTGTTGAACGTAGGACGTTCATCGGATTGCATATTTCCGGTTTCTAACTAATGTTAATCGTCTTATTGGTATCTTTGTTTTACGCTAATTAATAGTACATTAATACAGAGGCCGGGAAGGAGGATGTTGCAGGCCGAGTATTATATACGGCCGAACGAAGTGAGGCCGGATAGTTACGAGGCCGACAACTTCCGTTCCCCGCCGATGTATGTATAGTGCTTTTCTCGAACATGCAATGAAATAAATAAATAAAATAATATTTTATAAATGGCGGAATGCCAACTTGCTGTGTCACAAATATATCAAATGAAAATTTAAAAAAAAGTGAGTTGCCGGCCTGCAACGTTTGTATGAAATTTCATTATATACCAATTGTCTAGCCGCGCCTGAAACGTGATACTTCCCAGGCTAATAAGAAGAACATAATATCAATATTTCATTGCATGTTTGAGAAATAATAATTTAATCTTGATTGCGTTGCGATGCGATGCAATCTTATCCGAGTATTTACAGAAGTCTGGACTTGAGTTCAAAAGTCGCTTGAATACCTATCATTACCTTAAAACATATATGTAGATGTACTTGTAAGCCTTCGATAAGAATATGAATAACAGTGACTTGGCTCTTTTTACTAAAATAAAAACGCTACGCAGTTTTTTTGTGCATTATGAATCAAACCATCTTATGTTAAGTCCTATCGGTATGCTTATTCTAAGTTACTGATTAGATATAAACTGCGTGCTAATAGTAAAATTGTCTTGTGACGTGTTCGCGATAACAATGACGTCAATTTAAAACGACGGTTATAATAAGGTCATTAATGATCATGCGCAGGCGCTCTTAAATAAATTGTTTACATTAGATACGAGATTTATATTGACTCTCATATTTATTTGCTTCAGAAAGATAATATTTAAATATAATGTGCCTTCTGAGCTGATTAAAACGTTAGTCCTTATCGAATAACATTACATCCGTAAGCATTCACCTACATTTCACGGTCACTGGTCTAAATCAATCAAATATCACTATTCGATCTAATCTCTTCTAATCTCTGGCATATTTGTTGTTGCTAGCGCTAGTGCTACTCGTATTTGTAACAGTTTCTAATCATGGCCAATCGTCAGTCCTTTCCCTTATTTACGCGCCCTATAAATTCCTCGTTTCTATAGCATTTAAAATTAATAGCGATCTGGTAAACAAGTTTGGCGTGCAAGTTCCGCTTGTAGAGGAGAAATTCTATCACGCGTTTGAGCAGAGATAAGAGTGGCCAATGGGGTGGACGCGATCGGCGCACGCGCCTCGTACGATGTGGCGCCACGCCGGTGGCGACCAACAGGATGCGCTCGCGACACACTTCGACCGATATCGTACACCCACTACCCTCATGACAATGCTAACCCAAAATTCGTAGAATAAAAAAATATGCCCATTAAAGGCACCTCCAGACATTTAAAGAATCCTTAAACATAGTTTTCAAATATTTCAGATTTACAAGAAACTATAAACTAAATTTAGGTCCCACTTTTTATAAATTCTATGAAATATACTATAGGCATTGGCAATATGGATAATTTTATGTTTGTAGATTCAAGCATCCACTGATTGCTACTGCTAATTTGACCGATTAAAATGAAGTGGTCTTTGGAAGTAAGACCGCGAAACTTATAAGTAGGTACGGTTAGCATGCAATCTAATGATAATTGCAAAGATTATACACAAAGGAATTACGATAAGAGATAAAGTAACCTGGGCATGAAGTACCTAAAGAAATTCTTAAGACAATAAAGAAAGAGGTCACTTTGTGTGCTCTTTTGGAGTAGAAATCATTAATTATGCAATCGTATGACGTTAACGTTAACGTATTGTCATAACAATGGAACTAATAGAAGATCTAAAATGTGGCTATTCAAAACGCGGGGCAAAGGTTTATCACAACAGTTCGTCATTCACAATATGCTGTAGGTAACCAAGAATTTTTTGAAAAATATGTTTATTGATGCAATGTTGTTGATGTTGTAACTTGGTAACCAACCTTTCTCGCAATATTGTCAACGACCTACGAACTACGAGCTTACTCGTAAATGTATTTAGTGAATATACTTATTATTTCGCTTATGATTTTACGATTATTTAAAGATACCTAGTTCTTTAATTTAAACCTTAGTAATACTTAAGTAGTTATAAAAAAATGTAGTACTGACAAAAAGAACGCAAAAAATAAAATAAAAAAGACATCCTTGTAACACATACCTACGAAAGGTTAAAGGCTTACCTTATTGACCTTACTGCAAAACTTCAAATTTAATATACTGTTTTGTAATTTGCCGATTTTCTTTTTGTGATTTTTCCTTGGGATTGGGTATATTGTCTTTCATTTCATTCATATGTTCAACCTTATATACTTTTTCTTGCGGGGACTCTTTTGTACTAATACACCAGACCAAGCTGACTTTAGTAAACTGAAACGCTAGCGCTCTTTTTTCATAAGCGCTATGTTGAATGAACTTTTGGAAATATCCTATAGAACTGGTCAATGAACATGAAACTCTTCAAGGAGAGGCCAGAACGGGGAATCTACAGAGTTGACGAAATCGCTGATGTTTCTAGCTCAGATGTAGGTACCTAACCGTTATTGATATTTAAATTTGAGTTTACACAGTAGGTGTGAAAATTGAGCACCGAGATGCTACTTGGCAGATTAGTCTCTGATGTATCTGTAATCTTTAACGATCACTGTTCTTCTCTACTATGGTAAGCGTAAGAGAGTCATTCTACAAAACAGGCCACGCCTAGTGTAGATGACACAGGTAATTATAAAACTGTGTTATTTTTTACAGTGTCATGCATGACAGATTTAAGTGTTCCCTTTGTAATATTCACATGTATTTCACTGTTTCAATAAACAATTTGTATTTTGTATTTGTATTTCTATGTAGATGTATGGTGTGTGTTAAAAGGAAGCTGTAGAATCGGTAACGCTAATTTTTTAACCTGATCAGCCGCTTATTTCAGCCGTTAAACTGGTCCACGTCTACGTTACAGTGGTCACAGTTACGTGTCCGTCTTGACCGGTTTTTATCATATTTGTCAACGAACCGTAAGTGGGCCTCCTTTTCTGGCCGCTCACCGACTGACTAGCTATTGATATTCATTACATCACAGTATATAATCATACCGGATACGCTAGATACGTTCCAACCAACATCAGAAGGTTGCCATTCTTTTAATGATTCTTTATTTTAAAGATTTGGTGCTTTACCCGTTGAATTGATTTTTCTCATACTCATCTCTTGTCAATGATTGTTATTGATTGTATTGGTTATTATATTACGAAGTCCTAACTAATTAGGATCACCATCTTCTGAAGAGTAAATTCAATATCATTCTTGTAATCAAAATGATAATATGATAAGAAATAAGAATAGGAAGATCAGATAGTGTGATGAGTATAAATAAGTATATTACACATATTATATCAAGAAAGTGATTCATGGGGTGTTAGAGAAATGTTTTTAGTTTTACTCTAATATTGTGGAATTAAGCGCGAAAAAACCCGTTTCTGGCAAGAATACTAGTTTTTGACAGGATGTTATCTTGATAGACTCCAGTTCGCCTTAAATGGAGTGAGGTTATTTTAACTTCGTGCATGTAAACAAAGACAGGTAAGGATGTAATTGTACTACCTTTTATAGAATGACATTTTGTTGCTGCCAGACATAATAAACAAGTAGAGATAGGTAAGGATATCAAAGATGAAATACAAGAAGCATAAGTATGCCAAAAGCATGCAAAGCTAATTATTTTGAATTATATGATCTAATGTGCTTAAAAGGCATAAGGCTAAAGAAAATGAAATATAAATGAAAATCATATTAGAACTAAAGAATGATGCACAACCAATTAAGAATCAGTGAAAAGTAGAAAACAGAACAAGCAATGGCACTATCGGTCGGGAGCATCAATAAGTAAGTAGTAAATACTCGATCAGATGTCGCAGATAACGAGTGATTATAAATCACTGGTGCTCTCGCCGAGTGAAAGTCCATGATAATACCGGACCTGCGACACTTCACACGCGACAGATAAACACATTAAAACATTAATTAACTCACTACTTTCACAGATCGTCATAAAAACATTAGGATCGAAAACGTCGCAAGAACGTCGGCAGTGACAGACCACGATAGGATCCTCGGCTCATTACAGTTTGGTGACACGCAACGCTAATTAGAATACTAGATATAGAAAAACGGGCGCACAGCACTTCTCAAAACATTATACGATACCAGAATTCTTCAGCACGTTACCAATCCAATAGGCATGAAACATTGAAACACTGTCTTCGGTAATTATCATATCCATATGACGTTAAACAGTTTTCACAACGGCTACTTCCGGGATCGTTACATCGGCCGATCGTGAATGAACATTACAATGCAAGAGGACATCAGGCCATGTGAGGTCGAGCGGTCGGTAGGGGTTGGTGTCGAAAGCGCGCTCACCTGGGTGTTGTCAGTCGCGTACATAATAAGTGCGTGTAAGTGGCGTGAGAGAGTAGAGCGGCATGACCGCGTGCGCGAGCGCGGCTGGTCGCGGCGAGACTGCGCGCGCGCTCGCCCAGTGAAGGGGAAGCGGGGCACCGCGAGATCCGGGTTGCTCGCGCGTAGGGATACCATTTATTTCTTTACAAACAGACATTTCGCCAAGAAAGATGTCCGGGTGCCCATTGTTTGCTCGCGACATTGTGTTGAAACATGAAATGAAATCGTCAATGCATAATGCATGGACTTGAAGAATACTTTGAGCGCTGATACGATCTCTCAAACAGATATGAAAACGGTAGCACAGGCAGGGCGTGCATTCGTTTTCCAGTCATAATAGACGTTGCAAAATTGCAAATGATGATGATGACGTTCACAATCTACATTTTCACTCCTCCTATTCGAAAAGGAGTACTTTTTTCCCCGTTTCGAGGGAGCAAAATGCGATTTTGTTCCCAGCTGCTATCGGTTTTCTCATAGGAGGAGTGAAAAGCAGAGTGTGCTACTCTTCTACACAACAATCATGTTTAAAATTTATGCATGGGGCGTGGAGATGACCGAAAAAGATGGAGGTAAACGAAGCGAAGGAAATACATATTTGCAGCTACCGACCGGCAGAGTATATCTAATATATGCAGTACCCAGTACCTGCATAACACCATAAAAAAGCAAGGTAAGCTTAGAATGACACGCCCTTCATACAAATCACCGTACACCCGAAGTAAGTGTTAATTGCGATAATATAGATGTCGCTGCCTAGGTAGCCTGTATCCTGGCGCCCCAGGATATCGCTCACATACAGAGCTTTTCCGGTGTACGCACTCAGGTTCAAGTTGCAAATTGTTCAGATAATGAAATCAATATTTAACAGAGCGATATGCAACTCTTACCCATAGCCATCCCATATTCCTATGGGGAAGATAGACAGTGGAAAAAAACAATAACACCGTCTCATCAGTGGCATGCGAGAGTTTTTAGACCAGGTAGACAACCAAATATAAAGTTATGAGACTTACCAAAATTTTGGCATGGTTTCTATTTTATCGTCTTTTCATTTCATTGAGGTCGTAGACTACGGTCCGGTTCCTACGTCCACAAAACGCGTCGTTTTGCCTACGGACGGTTGATTTTTGACATTTGTTCTATAGAGAATCTGTGAAAATTTAATCGTCCGTAGGCGAAACGAGGCGTTGTTTGGATATATAGGAACCGACCGGCGTACATTGAAGATGGATGGACCCATTTCCAACGAGATGCTCGAGTTGAAGGTAACAGAAGGAAAAGTCAGGAGAAGGAAAGAGGACAATATTTCCGGAGGTTGTGAAAGACTATGCAACCGATGGTAACCCTAGCGGTTCGCCCACTGCACCGGGGCCCCGAGCCTCTGCCTCTCAGCTGTTGATGGCACTGCATCCGGAACCATTTCGAGTTCACAAAATATCGAACACATCCGGTCTGGTGAAGCCATTAGTGCGCGTTATAACAAAGTAGTTGAAATTTTTGATAGATGATTAAAATAAATCGATACGCAATTCGCCGTAGTCGTTATGAGAAAAAAATAACTCGAGATGACAACCGGTTGTAATAACGCATCTTTTTGATTGAGCGGAGCAGGCGCTCGGAGTCAAGAGTCACACACAGTAGTCACAGTCGAACCAATGAATAGGAAGGATACTTATCCTATCTCCAAGGATAGAACCTATACTATATCCAAAGCAAAGGCAATGTAATTATATAAGACTGTCAAAGTCCTTACATTACGGCGCACATCGGAAATAGCCGCATTTTCATACGTCGCTTGCACAGCGCCATCTAGATGTAGCTCATGGAGTTCAAATTTGTATCCAGGCTACTAGGCAGCGACATCTGTTATCGCATTTAACACTTATTTCGGGCGTACGCTGATTCGTTTGAAGGTTGTCATTCTAAGTTTATATTACTTCTTCTATGATCCAAAGTCATCAAACAAACACATAGTTCCAATAGTCTGGCTGGAGAATAGGTCGGTAATTCGGACAGAAGGCCCGGCCGTGTGGATGGACATGAAGAAATCAAGCAACTTTGGCCAGTGGGGTAGGGATAGCGTGGACACATCGACCCAGTCACATTCCTAACAAAGTAGTTTTGGGAATTATAGGATTTCAAGATTTTGCAAATTCAACCTTTTGCGAATTGAACATTCTGAACCGGAATAAAAAGTACTGTCAGAAAAATAAACACCGGCTTATGCTCCTTTCTCCATACAAACGCAGTTTCTTACGTTTTCTTTCGCAAACTACTAATCAGATTCTCACCTAATTTTACGATAGTCAAGAAACGAGTAAGTACATGAGAAACAATATTAATTATTGGTTTCAAACAAAAGTTATAAAATCCTGAAATATATAATAGTAGGTATATTACTTACTTATTTATAGTTTATTTATATTAATAATTTAGGTACCATTTCTAAAATTGATCTTTTGTTAATTAAAATTTCTTTAGTCAATAACAACTTCATTCAATAACATAATGACTGACTGTAAGCACTGAGTAGGCAGTTGTTCTATCTGGGTTAATTATTCTACCTATAATTCATCAACATCAGCTACCACGGAGTGAGACTTAAGCATTTTATAACTAGTTACATTATCTACATGTCAATTTCTTATAATTTTATTATTATCACTCTAGGGATCGGAGTTTTCATAGAATGGTAGGACGAAAGGAAAGCCATGGGGACATTCATTCATATTACAATTAAATCATCACACTCATACCTAGTTGTTCATCTAAATATATAAAACTCAAAGGCGACTGACTGACTGACATAGTGATCTATCAACGCGCAGCCCAAACCACTGGCCGTCCAGAAGTCGGGCTGAAATTTGGCATGCAGGTAGATGTTATCACGTAGGCATACGCTAAGAAAAGATTTTGCGAAATTCCCACGGGAACGGGAAAAAAACGGGATTTTACATTTTGAAATTTCTGCGCATACGAAGTTGCGGGGAAAAGCTAGTCAAATATAAGTCCAAAATTAAATATCAATATATATATATAATTAACTTTTTAATATATAAATATGATTTTTATTCAGATTGGGAACTCCATTTTACGGTATTGTTTCTGTTAATGTCCCAAGAAAGTACTAGGTATGTCGAAGTTAACCCATATCAACATAAACACGGTGTATAATTAAAAAATAACTTTTATGATATAGTTTAAACTAGGTCTAAATAAAAATAAAAATTAAGAGATGCTATAGTCTGCTATAGTATTGATAAAAAATAAATTATAATCTTTAAATATATTCTCTAAGGTTACACAGTAATTGTTGGTACATATTTAACTGTACTGTATCGTTGCAGTTTATTTCCCCTTAAAATTAAACTCATTCATTACATTTAAAAAAAAATTTTAAAATGAAATGAATGAGAAAGTAAATTCAGCATTTTGACCATCCTTATTTGATAAGTTGTTTTTGCCAATTACGGAATTGTTAATTTTAGCATTCTTCATTCAACATTTATCAGATAGTCTAATCAATACAAATGATTCTTTTAAATTATTTCATATCAATGATAAAGTATGATATATTTGCATAGAGACAACATTGGAAAAGGTATTCACCCACAAGGGCCACAAGGGGTAGAGTACTGGAGCAATATCCACACTACACTACACTAATTAATATGTTGATATACAATAAACAGTAATTCTCAACATCATCATAAATTAAATTAATACTTTAATTTACAGCAATTAGACTGTTATGAGAAAGTAATAAAAGCAAAATACAAAAATCCCAAAAACCTGCTGTATTTACATTTTTATATGTATACCGGGATGACTCTCACAATAATGATGCATCTAGCAACACCTCTCAAGCTATTCCGTTTCTGTTACCTCTTTACGCTTCAACCGCTGGACCGATTGAGATGAAATTTGGATGAAGATAGTTGGGCTCCCGGAAAAGAACATAGGCTACTTATCATCCCGGAAAAACGCGTAGTTCCCACGGGAGCGCGATAACAGAATTCCACGCGGGCGAAGTCGCGGTCAGAAGCTAGTTAATATTATAAATGCGAAAGTAACTCTGTCTGTCTGTCTGTTACCTCTTCATGCTTCAACTGCTGGACCGATTGAGGTGAAATTTGGCATGGAGGTACTTGGGGACCCGGGAAATAACATAGGCTACTTTTTATCCTGGAAAAACGCATAGTTTCCGCGGGAACGCGATAACCGAATTCAACGCGGGCGACGTCGCGGGCAGAAGCTAGTATTACTTTAAGTTTTGGTAAATACTCTTTTAGTACCTCACTACAATCCCCAACGATGTACCGGTACATCGAAGTGTTGAAGTGTTTGTACGAAAATGCCACCATGTCCGTCCGACTACAGGACCAGACCACGAAGCCTATTCCACTGCAGCGGGGAGTCAGACAAGGAGATGTGATCTCTCCGAAGCTGTTCACCGCTGCATTGGAGGATGCTTTCAAGGTGCTGGACTGGAAAGGTCGAGGCATCAATGTTAATGGCGAGTACATCTCTCACCTTCGATTTGCCGACGATATTGTAGTCATGGCTGAGACCATGGAGGACCTCAGTATTATGCTCGCTGACCTCAGCAGAGTTTCCGATCGAGTTGGTCTTAAAATGAACATGGACAAGACGAAAATTATGTCTAATGTCCATGTTGTGCCAACTCCCGTAATAATCGGAGGCTCTGCGCTCGAAGTTGTTGACCATTATGTATACCTGGGACAAACAGTCCAGTTAGGTAGGTCCAACTTCGAGAAAGAGGTCAATCGTCGAATCCGACTCGGCTGGGCAGCGTTCGGGAAGCTTCGCAGTGTCTTTTCGTCCAAATTACCGCAGTGTCTCAAGTCGAAAGTCTTCGACCAGTGTGTGTTGCCAGTGATGACTTATGGTTCCGAGACGTGGGCGCTTACGATGGGCCTCATAAGAAGGCTCAAAGTCACTCAGAGGGCAATGGAGAGGGCTATGCTCGGGGTTTCTCTGCGTGATAGAATCAGAAATGAGGATATCCGCAGTAGAACTAGGGTCACCGACATAGCCCGAAGAATTGCGAGCCTTAAGTGGCAGTGGGCGGGGCACATTGCTCGCAGGACTGATGGCCGATGGGGCCGGAAAGTTCTCGAGTGGCGCCCGCGAACCGGGAGACGAGCTGTCGGTAGGCCTCCAACAAGATGGAGCGACGACCTCGTGAAGGTTGCGGGAAACCGGTGGAAGCAAGTAGCACAGGACCGGTCTGAGTGGCGAGCCTTGGGGGAGGCCTATGTCCAGCAGTGGACGTCTTTCGGCTGAAATGATGATGATGATGACAATCCCCAAGGTACCTTCATGACAAATTTCAGCTTCTATAATCAGTTTTTTCGGCTGTCAGTGATGTATTATTATTATTATTGGGGGGTTTTGTAGTCAGTGATGTAAGAATTTTATTTAGGATATTTATTTTATTGTAACTGCGTATTATAGAAGTACTGGATCTCTATTTTACCCGAAGGAAAACAAAATGATGCCTATGGTGGTATACAGGGTGTCCCAAAAGTAACACGTCACAGTGACACTGGAGGTAGGTCAGCCTAAGTGGTACCGAACCAACCTAACATGACCTCAGTAAAAGTTGTTTGGTTTTCGAGATATCGCCAATTTTCAACTTTTTCAGAATTTTCCCGTTTTTTAACATGTTATGTGGCAACATTTGCTCAGACAGCCCTTGTGCTTGGGTTTTTTTATTTGTACTTTATCAGGAATAGTCCAGTAAGATGATACAAGTGTTATTTGGTCGATAATAAATGTAAAACGCGGAATATTTCTGGATAAAACTTGAATTTAACTGTCGGAAAAACATTAATTGCGTCTTTGACACCCTACCGTGAAAAAAAAAGTACTAGAAACTAAATGAGCATTCATGTATAATACCATCTTCCTAGATTACTGCATTAAGATTCATGTGTGATACCATTTTAGAATCAGCATAACATACGCATGTTCCTAAAGTCACTTGCTCATTTAGTTTCTAGTACTTTTTTTTCACGGTAGTGTGCCAAAGACGCAATTAATATTTTTCCGACAGTTAAATTCAAGTTTTATTCAGGAATTTTTCGCGTTTTACATTTATTATCGACCAAATAACACTTGTATCATCTTACTGGACTATTCCTGATAAAGAACAAATAAAAAAACCCAAGCACAAGGGCTGTCTGAGCAAATGTTGCCACATAACATGTTAAAAAACGGGAAAATTCTGAAAAAGTTGAAAATTGGCGATATCTCGAAAACCAAGCAACTTTTACTGAGGTCATGTTAGGTTGGTTCAGTACCACTTAGGCTGACCTACCTCCGGTGTCACTGTGACGTGTTACTTTTGGGACACCCTGTATATCCGCCTATATTACCTGTCTCGGCGAAACAATTACTCCATAGAGCGCCTGGTAGTGCAGGGCAGGGTAGAAGGGAACAGACCACATGGGAGGTCACCCATGCGATGGACCGACCAGATTGAATATTACTCTTAGTCATTCGAAGTCTTAAATAGGGTTCTGTTCCAAGTTGCACTTTAAATCTAGCTGCTTAAAAGTTCACACGACGCATGACCAATCCTATAGCGAAAATTCTATTTAAGAATATAGGCCCCGTGCTTCATTCCTGTTTTTTTTTTTGTGAGGTTTCAAGTTGCAATTGGTCTCAGGGACCATGCGTGTGAGTGTTTAAGGGTTGTGGCAAAGTTATACATTCCCTTCCAGTGGTAGATTGCCTGTGTGTTTAATATTATAATCATTTATTTTTGTATTTAAACATTTTTTTCTCTTAATCAAGCTCTTAACAAAGCTTGACATACTTAAAGTAATAAAATGAACTTGCCTTTCTTTTTTCTTGTCTACTCCAAAATCAATTCAATGTAACTACAGCAGGACCATTGTAACCAAGAAACAACAAAAGAAGTTGTGGAAGACTGTATAAGAGATGGGTTCATGAAGTAAGAACTACAGCAGGGATGCTATCAACCAGGACAACTTTAGACAGAGCTATGGAGAAAGTTAGGGGAGGCCTTTGCCAGAAAAAGGCAAACAGACAGCGCTGAGGAAGATTACAATAACTAACTAATAAAATAACAATCACATTATTGTCTGAATAAAAGGCTTCTATATTATAAAGAAATGAAAAATGGTTAAACAGCACAAAGTATGCAACAAAGCCACGTTCTGTGTAACGCGGGGGGTAAACCTGCAAAAAAAAACAAGATATCCGTGATTTCACTTACTTGTATTCTACCGACGATTTCTCGTGGATTGAAGCGCCCGTCTGTAGGGCTCAAGTTGAATAATACATGGAAGTACACATATTCAGGTTTCTCTTTGGCGACGGTTGATTTATTCTCCGATAAAGTGACATAGTAAAAAGTTTCTACTAAATTGAGGTACTTGCTGTAAAACTCGGTAATACACGATCGCGGCACCGATATCAACAGATCGGTATCATTAGACATTTTTGATAGTAAAAAAACTACTATTGTAATGATAATCACATGGCGGTTTCGCAATATAATTGCATAATTCGAATCAAAACATTACTTCGTCACTCGTCTGCCATTTCTTTACGATTTGACGTTTATATAAATAGGGTTGCCGTTCTTTAACTTTATATCAGTTTAGTAATACCATGTGAGAAATTAAAAAGCTTCATGGACTTAATATACCTGGACTGCGCTGTCTGAACAAGCTCTGTGCCCGTCGAAAGGTCCCTCGACCATCTTGCATCTCTTTCAAACTATGGTGACCATTTGAATTTTACAAAATAAGATCATTTTAAATACAAATTCAACACTAATGACTCGGCTGTAAGCACGAACTAATATTATACATGCGAAAATTACCCTGAATATCTGTCTGTCTGTTCCCTCTAACTAAGCTAACAGAACTGGCGAGCAGCAAGCAACGTGTGTAATATTACGAACCATTTTGAGCCCCTCATAACTCAAAAACTATTTAATCGGCATCGTGTCAAATTTAGCTCATATATTTTATTTGATACTTGTGAAATGTGCACACGTGCTCTAAATTTTATCAACACATCTCAAACGGTTATTTATAATCGACATTTTTATCACTGACCGACCTATAGATCAAAATTCTAACCCACTTCCAGATGACCAACTTGATAATTTGGATAACCGCAAGGATCGTAATAAAAATCACGACAGTTGACACTAGTCAAAAAAATTAAACAATGTACTTGTACATGCGATTAGAGAAGGATTAGTTAGAGCGACATCTGCTTTTAGCTTCCTGCGTGCCTCCCCATTAATTCGAGTTCGAGCACGTTGTCATTTTTCACCCACACCCACTGAGGTACATTACTAGAGACGAAGCTTCCTATAAAACATCTCGAAGAAACGTGTCAAAACTTGAAAATCGAGTCGTAACTCTGAAAACTACGAAAAGTTGTAGTAAAACTGTGTCTATCTCTTTCCTACTCGTATGCTACGAATACGCCGAATTGACGCTAGACAAAGATAGCAATATTCATGGCTGTCAAAGGGATGTCAAACGGGTAGTGATACCAGTGTTGGGAAATTTACCCCAAAGTTTTTTTTTCAATAAGTTAATGTTAAAGGCCGTTCAACATCTTATTTTGCTTTTATATCGTCAAAATTTTATTTAAACAAGATTTTAACCGAGAAACATTCAAAGTATGAATTGTTTTAAGTATTAGGCCCTATCCATGGTAAATATTGAAATGAAGTTTGTTCATATTTTGACTAATGTTAATTTTAATTTCTTACTACGTGTACCTACACCAAATATCTGTAATAAAATATCTTGTAATTATTATTTATTATCATTATCTAATCCAATATATATATAATATCAAAACCATTTACCAATGTAAATAACCGTATAGTTTTCCGTGATCTAATAATATTAGATCAATATATTATTAGATCACTGAAAATTATACGGTTTGTCTAACAATTTCCCTGAAATGTGGTTAATTTTGAACCATGATTACCTTGCAACATTGGGCTAAAAAGTGAACAATTGAAAACCCTTCGTAATGAAATTTTGATTTAGTGTTAATAAAAATAATATGACATTCAAATTAAAACTCTACTGTGAAACGTGTTCCCAATGGACTTATTATGATTATGGAATCGATTGCTGCAACATTTTACTGCGTATTTGCCCATTATTACTGACTAAAATTTGGATTTCGCGCCTTGTCACGCGGCCGGCGTCTGATTGGCTACTGACTTGAGGAACTTCAGAAGTACGCCCCCGGGCGTACTTTCAGTGTCACCGTTTTGTCAAGGTTGGTACCTATCTAGTGTAACATTTAAATCAGTGCCCACACCCAATTAAACTCGATAAAATTAAAATGTGAAAAAGCCGCCAAGTTCCTATCGGAATTTCCATGGCGGATTGTTGTCTTCTCTTAGAAAATCATATTTTACTGTACCGCTCGTTGTAAATAAAAAGACATACGTATTTAAAATTACTTTAGTCTGAAAGCAGTACCTAGGATAAATAATTAAACGCGTTGTTATTATTATTAATGCATCATCACTACTTAGTATAAAACAAAGTCGCTTGCTGCGTCCCGTATGCTTAGATCTTTAAAACTACGCAACGGATTTTGAAAGGGTATTTTTTAAATAGTGATTCAAAGGAAGGTTTTAGTACATAATTGACTATAGTTTAACACTCAATTACCGCAGGAACGCTACAACCGAATTCCACGCGGACGAAGTCGCGGGCAGAAGCTAGTTTAAAATATTTTTTATATACCAAGTTTTCAAGTAGGTACTGCCATAATTACTAATTATTATTATTTATAAATATTCATATTTGCTCTTTCATTCATGCTGAAGGAAGAAACAAATGCACCGTCTTATTACGGCTTGAACATGGGCACAAGAAAGGCACAGGATAGATAGACATGGCGATAACTCCACCGACAAGAGCACAGTTCTCAAATAAAATAAGAAGATACAAAGGTATTCATACTTATTTTGAATAATTGTTTTTTACAGCATACCATAAGGAATATATAATTTGAACCGAGCAATTTAAATCCAAAACTCAAATTCCTTAAAAAAAAATGGCAATTTAACACAAGATTTAGATACGGATCCATACTAATGTTATAAATTCGAAACTAACTCTGTCTATTCGTCTGTCTGTTTGTTACCTCTTCACACGTCAAACACTGGACCGATTAGAATGAAATTTGGTATGGATGGATATAGTTGGAGTCCCGGAGAATTACATAGGCTACTTTTCACTCTGGAATATTTCATAATTCCCGCGGGAATGAGATAACTGGACTCTACGCGAGTGAATCCGCGGGCGGAAGCTAGTAGGTAAATAAATTCAGCACGACGATGCTTCTACAAAACGTCCATTATTGCTTACTCTGTTCGATATATTAAGTGTATCGCACTAAGTATATTACGAATGCGGAAGTGTGTTCGTTTGTTTGTCCTTCTCTCACGTCCTAAAGATTGTATCGATTTGGATGAAATTTGGAATAGAGATTCTTTTTATCCCAATATTTCTACGGGAACGGGTTCTCTACGGGTAAAACCAGTTCTTTCAATACTTCTATGATTACAACCAGCTATATATGTATAAACGTATATGTAGTATCTTCGGGTACGGAGATTCTAGTCTACGCGGGACGAAATCTTCGGATTTCCTACGGGAAACGGCTATTACGTAAATAAATACTTAACATCTACGTACCTACTTAATACACAAGTTTTGAAATTAAAGGGGTTCGATCCCACAATCTTTTCAAATGGCAACTTTTTCCTATTCAATGATAGAGTATTTAGTTTCAATTACTTAGTTTAAAATTATGTATTTTCTGTATCCATTTAAAAATCATTCTGTAACAGATTCCTACCTGAACATGTAATCTCTATAATTTCAAGGCTAACATTCCAAGAAGGTTGTCATTGAGAGAGTATAAATAATAGATAAACCTATATGAGCTTATTTGCGCCTACGGTCTTATTAGGTACCTGTTGTAAAAATAGTAATTGCCGACTTAAAACGTATTTATTTTTTAATAGTCATATTTTCTTTCTAGGTTTTGGTTTAAAGCACGTAGCAAGGTGAAATACCACATTTTAGTCGCGTTTAAGGGCTTAAAACTAAAAATTGGCCCAAGATATAGGTCTCGAAAAAATATAGGTACATAAGAATTGATATGTCCTCTTTAATCTGGACTGCGGAAATTACGATACCAGGCCTCGATACCTCAATTTCAAAAATGATTTTCGCAAGTCATGTCGTTTATTGGTAAGTAAACCACAAAAGAGATAAAAGTAATTTTTCATCACAGATTTTAACAAGGTCCAAAATAAAATATTTGTTCATTCAAAATTTATTTAATTGTAATGTAATACAATAGTGTGTAAACAGTACAGTATAGTAGAGCTTAAACTAGTAATGTGGCGAATACTTGTCTGGATAAATTTAACCTAGCGTACATTATGTCCATAAAAAATACAATTTTAATCTTTTAAGTACATGTTAAGATCAAGTCATTCATTCCGTGATGGTAGAAGAGTCATCAGAGGAAGGTAAGGGCGGGACGTTTTCTTGATTGTGGCTCTCGAGGCGAGCGTGCTTGTGCTGCTGCCGGTTGCGATAGAGCTTCGACTCGTCGGTGCATTTTATGGTTATGCTGGATCTGTAACCGGAAATAGCACATGTATACAAATGAGATATCCATTTGACTTAACTAAGAACATACAGTCAGCAGAAAAAGTGAATCAACAGTCGAAGTGCTCAAATTGACTCCCACTAAATTTGCAATCCATACTTTCACATTTACAATATTAGTACTGACTAATTTTGTTTGTTTGTTTTTGTCTGCAGGACTGGACCGATTTGAATGAAATTTGGTACGGAGATACTTTGAGACCCTGGGAATAACATAGGATTTTTTATCCCGATATTTTTACGGGAACGGGTTTTCTGCGGGTTAAACAAGTTTTTTTGAATACTTCTATAACTATAATCATCTTATACTAACTATAACCATATGTATAGTGTCGCGGGCGTTTTGTCCCTACAGTGAATTGTTGAAATAACGTTTAAGAGGGTTTACTCCGAAAGTTGGCAACGTCACAAATAGCTGTCAAATATTTCGCAATTTTCATTAATTTCTGAATATTACTGAATGAAAGCATGAATTATCGCTCTATGGTTGAATAAAACATTGAGTACGGATGGCAACAATTATCATAGATACACGAAATTTTTAGGATTATGGAAGTACTATCTTTTGATAACTTTTCATCGCATTTTCCATGCATTTTAATGTAATCTTATCATTTGAATTCCTAACCAACAAATATAAAACGAGACGCGCCATTCAACCATAGAATGATAATTTGTTTTTTAATTCAGTAATATTGAGAAATTAATAAAAACAGCAATATATTTGACAGCTATATGCGACGTTGCCAACTCTCGGGATAAACCCTCTTAATGATAAAAAGGCAAAAAGTATTTACCTCACCAGTCTCTTGGATACACCACATCGTTCCGAGACGGTGTCAACGATGTCGTTCACAATTAGGGGGTCGAGTCGTTTCTTTGGCGGCTTGTTCGCGAAGGCTGGCGATTGCTTGCCGGTCAGCGAATGTGTCGCTAACACTCTGAAACAAATATATTTCAGTCGTTCTCAAATGTTTTACATTTTAAGTGTTATGTAATATTGTGTCTGATTAGGCTACATATAACTAAATTCTAGCAAAGTTTCATCAATCTGATAACTGATACGACATAGTCCATTTACTTAGATAAGTGACTTCATTTAGGTATCCTGTGACTGTATGACTCTACCTATGGACACAGTAAATAATAAATATTATTTGAATCCAGAATAAAGTGTGTGAAAGATTTTGTTGTACTGTTGACTTTACTCACCTGCGAGGAAATACAGCCTGCAGCAATTGCCTGGTAGATGTGCTGTAAGATGTCCAATCTATGTCGTTTAAAAGCCTCCTTGGTACCACAGCGTTGCCGGCTCCAATCGGGACCTGTAGATTTTTTTTAATTTAAAACTCTCATGAACTTCATATTACAAATTTTATAATTTTAAACAACAAGTTCAATTTTTTAACTCCATTATAGTTACCATGTCATCCTCGTTCACAAAGCTCGACTCAGCAGTGTTGGTCGTATGAGCCGATACTCTCCGCACTTGCAGCGTTTTGGCATTTGAACTGAATTCCCCGTTCGATTGTCCGTTTAAATTTGAATCTGAATGATGGCCATTTTGTTCAGGCGACGAACGAACTCCATTGCGCTCAGATTCGGATAGATCTTCCTGATCCGTGCCGGATAGGGAAAGAAAAGCGTTTTCGTTCTGCATATCTAAAGAGATTAAATTTAGGAATCTGCTGTAAAGACTTTTGACAACCTCTTCCATTTCCTCTAGCTTCTTTTTATAGAATTCTTGCATGTCTGTCTGGGTGCCTTGGTCAAATGTCAGCGGAGGATTTTGGGTGCCATTGGTTGCTGATACTGGGGTGCTGCAGATCATCGAGCGACTTCTCTGATGGGGGGTCTGATGCCTGGAGGATGGTCTCCGGCTGCTCGAAGAAGCATCTCGAATATTGAAGTGAGGAGTGACATTTATTTTTCTGTGACGTCGTCCGCTACCGTGTGACTGTAAAAATGTTGGAAAATAATGTTATCAAAGATTCATACCTCATACCTAGTGCGTATTTTAGAATAATATCGAAGGACCAAAAAGTTTACATAATAATCACTGAACGCCAAGTATAATGAATGCGCTAGATCCGCAATAATAATAAACTACTGAATCCATAGAAAATTTAAATCAAAGGTTTGATATAAATACGCATCACTTACTTCAGGGTCGGAGTCGCTGCTAGTATCTGTATCTGCCACCACTTGTGGCAAAGAGTTACCTCCACTTGAAGCCGCGCTCATTTGCTGGTTGCTCATCAAACCGGTGTACTGAAATACAGAAACACATACGTTCGGTTTGGTTCGGTGTATTGAAATCAAAGGCCTCATTTATGACGAAAAATAAAAAAAAGAATACCATTGAGTCTGATTTCATTTCGCGAATCGTGCGCATGCATAATGACAAAACGTTCTTCACTCGATGATCTTCTCTTTCTACTAATTTCCTCTGTTCTTTGATATGGCGTTTGTTATCTGTGAATTAAAAACAATAATTAATTTCATTATATTCTAAAATCAACTAGAAAACCTTCAACAGAGTAATGGAATCATAAAATAACGGTATCTAAAAAAACTCACCCGAAATCCTTAATACTTTAGCTCGTCGAGGATTGTTCCCTATCTTATCACGTACATATATCTGTTTCCCAATGTGTAGTTGTGTTTCACTGCCAATTAGCGAACCGACATGGACCACTCCGTAACTAGGGAAAACATCCCGTGCGTCCACCCATTCCACCAGCAACCACAATCTTTGCGACATTTTCAAACACTCAAAATTATAACGAACGTGTGCACTTGCGAAAGGACAACGTGCAAAGAATGGGAGAATCGTCTAGGCGCAGGTAAAAAAAATTCAATGCAATACCCAAGTGCGGTGACGATAACACCGTTCGTCGTCCCACCCTCTAAACTAAAAGACAAACAATAACCGTACCGCGTACCCCTCGTCGTAAAATAAGGTACGTAAGTATTTAGTTTTTCACTAGATTACTTAATATTACTGTCTAATTTTAATAATGATGAAAGATTATCATGTCCCTGGGAATTGTCGATGGCCTTAATTTAAATAAATAGTTATATAGTTATGTAACGTAGTAAGTATATAATTGTGAAAATACAAATAGTCCAAAATCAGTACCTTACCTAAGTTTTTTTAGTTAGTTATTATCCCAACAACTAAACGTTAAGCGCTAAGTTCGTTCAAATAACGACTATACAAAAGGCTTCTCGATTTGTCGTGCCCGTGGCCCGTACTTATTTCGTATATGTAATTGATTTTGTATCCATCCTTACTACTTTAATAACTTATGTAATGTTCGAAAGAATACTTGTGAAATATGCATTTTTTACCCGACTGTGCTAGAAGGAGGGTTATGTTTTTCGAGTGCGTTTCTTTGGCACGCTCTGTAGCCTAAATGGCTTGATGGATTTTGGCATGCGAGGTGACATTTGTATTCATCTTAATTGTGAGTTACACAAAATTGCAAAAAAAAACAAAATGGCTGACTTTTGGAGGCATTTTAAACGTTTCCAAAAATATTTTTTTGCAAAGTCTTTCGAGTGGGGTGTCAAAATAAAGGGTTTAATCAACGAATTACAAAAATATATAAATGTGACATCAAATAGTATATTACTACAGAGGCCGGGAAGGAGGATGTTGCAGGCCAAGTTTTACATACGGCTGAACGAAGTGAGGCCGGATAGTTACGAGGCCGACAACTTCCGTTCCCCGCCGATGTATGTATAGTGCTTTTCTCAAACATGCAATGAAATAAATAAATAAAATAATATTTTATATATAATATATTTTGTCTTTTTTACATAAATAAAACTGCGATACCTGTGTAGCAAATATGGTTCATGTTTTTTTAATAGCTGTATTGGCAGAATGTCATATACTTTTTTAAATGGCGGAATGCCAAGATGCTGTCACAAATATATCAAATGGAAATTTAAAAAACCGGCCAAGTGCGTGTCGGGCCACGCGCAAATTATAGGGTTCCGAAGTTGAGGATGCCCACAGTACCTTTCTAAGACTTATTAGCATCTAGCTAGCCTGTGGTATGACGTGCTCGCCCGACGCCCCTGCCGCTCGAGAAAAATCATCATTATAAGTTGGTCGACTATTACTCGTAAGTTTGTACAACCTACTTAGCTCTGATAGTTTTTCTTTCAACTACGTTATATATGCCACCACCGTGATTTTTTTCAGCCATCCAAATACCACCATTTAGCTGGCAGGGGGGGGGGGGGGGGGACACGTGACTCTAACAAAAAATAGCACTTTAAAGCTTAATATTTCACAAACGCATCACTTAATCAAAAAATAGTTTTAACAAACCCACAATATTTTTTTAAGACCTATTCAACGATATGCCGCACCATGGGGTACGCAAGAAAAAAAAATACATCCCCACTTTACGAGTAGGGGAGGTACCCTATAAAAAAATATATTTCAAAATGTTATTGTACCACTTTGTCAGCGTAACTAATATGCATATTCATGCCAAATTACAACTCTCTAGACCTAAGCATCTCCGAGCAATAGTGCGGACAGACGGACGGACGGACGGACGGACGGACGGACATGGCGAAACTATAAGGGTTCCTTGTGGACTTCGGAACCCTAAAAAGTGAGTTGCCGGCCTAGGCCTGCAACGTTTGTATGAAATTTCATTATAGACCAATTGTCTAGCCGCGTCTGAAACGTGATACTTTCCAGGCTAATAAGAAGAACATACTATCAATATTTCATTGCATGTTTGAGAAAAGTTTTTTTGCAGTCGGATATTATTTTTCAAAAATCGAGTTATTTAGGCATGTACCCGTTTTTGTATATTTATAATCTTAACAAATTGATGTGTAGGAAACCCACATTATTATGTCAATTGACTGTTAGATTAAAGTGGTCCTCTTTTAGGCTTCACCAAAAAGGACAGATTATTTATTTATTTATTTATTTGTTTAATGAAATACACAAAAGTTTACAGTATACACCAAGTCGCTTACGTGCTATTTTATTTATAAATGTAGCTAGATTAGATTAATCAACAATAATAGTAATATAAATATAAAATAAAAACACAGTAATTTACTAGTTTATACAAAATACAGTTGATGATACCAGATGATTTATTTAAATGTAATACAATATGTTACTAGGTAATGAAGGAATATGGAGTAAGAGTGATTCGATGATGTTTGTGTCCCGGAACTAAAGAAAATCAGTATTTTATGTAAGTAATTACTTATTTATTTGGACGATTTAAAGGAATCATGATAATGATCTGATCTCACCAATCTCAAAATAGTATGTTTTGATGCAAGTGCGAAAAGTATGTCATTTTATCACGAGTCCCTAGTTATATCGGCGCGAGCGAAAGCGAGAACGCTAGGGACGAGTGAAAAATAACAATTTCGCACGTGTATCACACGACATTTTCTAATACATTAGCGAAAAAAAAGAATCCATATTAATATTATAAATGCGAAAATAACTCTGTCTGTCTGTTTGTCTGTCTGTTACCTCTTCACGCTTCAACCGCTGGACCGATTAAGATGAAATTTGGCATGGAGATAGTTGGAGTCCCGAGCAAGGACATAGGCTACTTTTAATCCTGGAAAAACGCATAGTTCCCGCGGGAACGCGATAACCAAATTCCACGCGGGCGAAGTCGCGGGCAGAAGCTAGTTATACTATAAATGCGAAAGTAACTCTGTCTATCTGTTACTTCTTTAGGCTTCATCCGCTGTACCGATTTGGATGAAATTTGGTACGGCGATAGTTGTAGTTCCGGGAAAGGACACAGGCTACTTTTGATCCCGGAAAAATGCATAGTTCCCGCGGGAGCGCGACAACCGATTTTCACAGGGCAGAATCTAGTAAAGAAATAAATAAACAGGATGAATCTCAAAAAACTTTACGCACTAGTTCGTAAAAAAACAACTTCAGGCACGCTCAAAAAACAAAAAAACGCTCAAATTACGTTCACAAAACACAGGAAATACTTTTGAGCACATTATTATGTTTAATTAAATTAAAACTAAGTCGTACGGCGATGGTGGGACGTTTTCTTGGTCTCTTTTATTAGCTTCAGACGTTTTCTTTTTCTGTTGGCGACTGCGATACATTTTGCTTTCATCAGTACATTTCGTCGTTATAATTGTCCTAAAAAGAGCACACACATTTGACTATCAGACAAACTGCATACAAGTGGTCTTGCGGGAAAATGATTCAATTTAAAGTTTTAATTTCTGCAAGATTTATTAATTTTCAATAAATAAAAATAAAAAAAAAACTATTTTGAATGTTGGAATTTGATGGTTTAGTATATATTACGTGAAAACGAACTGCTCAAAGGTTGACTGGAAGAAATTCCTTAGAGTAATAAGTTCGCCTTTGTACATTGTTGTTATTTGTGATTTTTGTGTGTGTGTTAATTTTGTGGTGTACAATAAAGTGTTATTTACATACTTACATTAATAATATAGTTGTAAATATACTGAAAACATACCTAACGACGGTTTCGGAAACGCCGCACCGTTCTACGACAAGTTGGACGATGTCATTGACCAGTTCGGGTTTCAGTCGTTTCTTTGCTGGTTTACCCGGGAAGGCTGGAGACGGTTTCCCAGCAAGGGAGTGAGTCGCTAAAACCCTGAAAATAGAAATGTTGCTTTATTAACATTCATACCATTCATTGTTCCTAAAATTAGAAGTAATCCGTATCTTTACCTGCGAGAGAACACAGCCGTTAATAATTTTCTCGTGGCACCGGTGCATGAACTCCAATCGAGTTGCTTAAGAAGCCTTCGTGGGACCTACTAAGCATATCCTTCTCCTATAGGTACCTAAACAATAATAGCACGCATTATGCGATGTTCACTCGTAAATTTAATTGCAACATTATAGTTAAAAATTAAATTACCAAGTCTGTCCCCTTAGAATGCAGCGTTTCTCGAAAGCTTTTTTTACTCGGCTTGTGTTCCTCGGGTCGCCATTCGTCGTCCGAAATCTTAAGTGTCTCTAGCAGATGCACCTCTCTGGAAATAAGGAAAAACCATTAAAAATCTGTTCAACAGTAAATAAATAAATATCTATTAAACATTCGTGTATGTCCATACAATTTAAACCATTGATTATTATCAGTTCGAAAGCCATCCACAGCTGGACATGCCTGCCCCAAGGCTTAAAAAAAACAAATAACTTACCGAGTCCGAAGTATTTGAGCTATGGAGTTTCTAGCGTAGTAAAACAGCTCAGAAACAATGCCGCAGCGCTTTCTACCTCCATCTTGTTCTCGGGAGAGAGCCTTGGCACATTGCTGATCGGCGCAGGGCCACTAGGACCATTGCGCAGCTGCAATAGAGCCTCAGCTACGTTGAGCTCTGTGATGTTTGCTTCAATCGGCATTATGAGCTGCAAAATAAGGGTCTTAGTCACATGGCAGTACAATTTCACAAATACGGTAAATGGATATAGAAAGCAAACCTAAAAAACTCGAAAACTCAAGCAACGTCATAACGTCAGAAACTAAAGCCCTGAATATGATACACACCAAGTAGCAGACAACTATGAAAATATCACAACAAACAAAAAAGAATTAAAATTCTTATATGCTAATTTGCTAATGCAAGCAGTATAATAAAACCAGGATAACTAGATGAGCTGAAATTTACTATTATACACATAATTTAGTTAAACATTATTTTTGCTTACACATATAATTACTTTCAAAAACATCTACATATTAACTTTACAAAATATAAATATTAATTAATTTCAACAATAGGTGTACATTGATGAAAATAATAATAACCACCACTTTATACACATCTTTAACCAAATAAATAATATCATAACATTTCTTCTAATAATAATATTTAACTCCATACGCCTATCGTGAACTTCACCAATACCGCGCTGTTGTTAAGCAAGGAAGGACACTTCCATTCCATGATATCCAATGAGCGAAATGTTATGTTGTTGAATCAAGAAATAGTGCGGATGCGCTGCGCAGCGCTGAGTACCGCGCTCATCGCTGTTGTTTTGTTTTGTTCCTATACCTGCCAAATGAATGTGTGACAATAACAGACGACATTTGCCTCTCACGCTCACCGTTGGAATTTAACTTACCTAGGTAATTAAGTATTTTCTTACCTTGTTGTTAATATTACTCTGTCTTATTACATATTTGCCCACTATTTTTCTCATGTAAGTGAATGATTGTTATTTTTTTGAGAAATAAAATGTCTTTAAGGTGCGTAGTAAGGTGAAAAACCCAATTTGGGCACGATTAAAGATATAAAACTAAAAATTAGGCCGAAATATAGCTCTCGAAAAAATACATTTGAGAAATTGATATGTGCTCTTCAAAAGTTGCGGTGGGTAAGTAAGCAGTAAGTACCTACGTGCACAAGCATCGTCCGCGCACGTACCCACCGCAACTTTTATGACGGATTTACGGTTTGACCAAAGTAATGATTATTTTACAATATCCACAGCTCAGATTATGAAAACCTGAATAAAGTTTCATTTTCTGGACAGCCCGTGTAACATCATGGTCTAGATATTGAGCAGTAGCTATTTAAAAGGTTGAAAATGCCTTACTTGATGTTTTTTTTAGGGTTCCGAACCTCAAGAGGTAAAAACGGAACTCTTATAGGATCACTCGTGTGTCTGTCCGTCCGTCTGTCACAGTCGATTTTCTCCGAAACTACTGGACCGATTAAGTTGAAATTTGGTACGTATATGTAAGTTTGTGACCCAAAGACGGACGTGTAACGAAAATAAATGAATTTTAAACATAGACCCCATTTTAGGGGGCTAAATTTGAAAAAAATATTGATGAAATTTTTCAAACTATAGGTATCGTGTGACATATCATTTGAAAGTACTTCTTGTGAGGATCTCAAATATATTTTTGTTATTTCTTGGTCAATACTTTTCGAGTTATTTAAGGCGAAATATGACCATCCCCCCCTTATCTCCGAAACCACTGGACCTAAATTTTTGGAAAAAATACGGAGTATTTGACCTATAGATTACAGGAAAATTATTAAGAAGTCCATGGTATTTGAAATCTATCATATAAAAGTGATTATCCTGTGAAACGGTTTGAAAATGACGTCATTAAAAAATAATCAAGGGTCGTAATCCTCTCCACGCGAGTTTAACTCGCTTCTTGGCCGGTTTTTTGTTGCAAGGACGTTTTACTTTACAAGTCATTTCACGCCTCTGCATTACATTGTTAAAAATAAATACCTTGGTCGATAAATAAAGATGTAAATAAACGAACTTGGCCTGACACACTGTCGTGCGTCTAAACATTGTATGTGCGGCGCTGTGCGGCGGGTCGTGGCGGCGGCTACATACGAACTAGCATTGAAGTAGTTACTATAAAAACTAAACGAGACGTGTTATTTTCATTAAGTGTGGAGAACGTTACACTGGGAATAATAGCTACGGTCGGTCACCTGGGGACCTATTAATCCGTCAGTTTTCTATTCACCACAAATCATGGCGTCTGAATATTCAAATTTCATCCGCGTTTTAATTAATGTCTCAAACACAATTATGGAGTGGGACCGCCGTGGGACAGAATTGACATTGACAGTTCACTTGACTTGTCTAAATTTGTAGGTTATATTTTTAACTTACTTAACCTAGTGGATCTGGTGAATTTAATTTAATTTTATCGTGCTGTTTAGTGTTCGTTATTACTTAACGTAGTCATGGAGGATATTGATGACTCTGAATTCGTGGCCTCTGAGCACGATCAGTTGGTGAAAGCAATTTCAAAACTGGACAAAACTCAATTCATTAAGGAACCAACGCGGAATGAGCCAACTAACCTCAATTCGGAGTTCAATTTGATTAAATCTTCACGCAAACTGAACCTGAACAATGTTGTGAAGGTCTTAGAAGACACGTCACATCATGTGCAGGTTAGTAAGAAACTTAGGAAGAGCCAAGATAGTGCTCAGATATTACCTAAGCCGCTGGAAAAACCTCAAGCTGAGCGGATTAAGAGAGCGACGGGTTACGAACAAACGAAGGAAAAAGTGGGCAGGTGGGACCCCGTTGTGGCCCGAAGCCGGACCGTGGACTATGTATCATTTCCTCTGAAGCACATATCAAACAAAATGCAACCTACAAAGGAATTTATCTCAAAGTTCGAGCTGAAATCGGATCTCGAGAAGGAACTGGATAAAATTGATCCGCCTAAAGTAGAAGAAGTTGAGGACGAAGAAAAGAAAGTGTATCCGATGACATATGAGGAAATGCTTGATCATAGACAGAACTCTGCTAAATTGCGAGCCCAGCAATCTTATAAAGCAGCCAAAGCGAAGAGGCAAAGCAAAATAAAGAGTAAAAAGTATCACAGGTTAGTAGAATGATTAAATATCCTTTCTTAAGTTTCTTAACCCTTTGTATGTCATCCCAAAATTTTGACTTGCTTTTTGTATTTTTTTCGTGGTTTTTGATAGTTCATCTGATATATCGGAACAAATAAGGGTCATTATGAATATCTGAACATTCACTGTAATGTCTTGACAATGAGACTGAGACTGTACTAGCATATAGAGGAGGCTCAAACTCACCTATTGTGCTACGTCATAGGAAAGGTAAAAAAATGGATAAAGTAGGGTAATAAAAAGTTAATTGTTAATTACCAAGATTTTTTTACTACTTATACTTTATTAATTACAGAATTCTTAAGAAGGAAAGACTGAAGCAACAACTCAAGGAATTTGAGGAGTTGCAGAAGACAGATCCTGAAGAGGCTCTCAAGAAGCTGGAGGCTCTGGAGAAAGCCAGAGCTTTAGAGAGACATACATTAAGGCACAAAAACACTGGCAAATGGGCCAAAAGCAAACTTGTTCGGGCCAAATATGATAAAGAGGTAATTAAAATAATGATATTTTACAATGCATACTATATACTTTATTGAACACTACACATTCAAGAAACAGTACAGACATAATTTAATTACACAAAAGGTATGGTATACAGCAGAAGGTCTTATCGCTTATTAGCGATCTATTTTATTTAGTTATTTTTAATCTTACTACTAATTAGAGTTAAATTTATAATAATTATACCAATTTCAGACAAGGCAAGAACTTGCAGAACAGTTAGCAGTCAGCAGAGGTCTTACCCGCAAAACAAACAATGATGAAAGCTCTGATGAAAATGGTGACAACAATGAAAACATTCCTGATATAACTTTATCCCAAGACCCCATGAATCCATGGATGCTGAAGAGATCAGACAAGTCCAATGTTGATGCTGAATTTGATTTTGGGTATAAGAAATATGTGCAAGGCAAAATAAAACGCAAAAATGACAGTGACACAGATTCTGATGATGATGATTTTGTTGGGAAAAATGATAATAAACAAAGTGAAAACTTAGAAATGCTTCTTTTAAAGGAAAGTGTGAGTAAAATTGGCCAAGAAAGTAGTGATGATCAAAACAAAATACACACTCAAGAAAAGAAAACACAAAAGGTAAAACTTGTGGAACCATCAGCAGATTGTAAACCTGTTGTAAAAAAAATATCTAAAAGAGGTAATGAACGGGCAATGACTTCTAAAGACAAAGTTAAAGTAGTAGCTACATCTAACTGGTCTGTGGAGCCTGTGGTTGGTGTTGATTCTAGCAAGAAGAAAGTCAAACAAAATGTATCTGAAGTCTTTGACAGTCATGAAGAAAATATAGCTAACAAGGTTGCAAAGAAAATGATTAAACTAAAAAGACATTTGCAACATTTGGAGAAAGTAGAAAAAAATACAAAGAGAAAATCTGAAGATGTAACGGATGACAGGGATAACCTTGAATATTTGAAACTTAAAAAGCAAAAACTAAGGCCGGAAATAGATGAAGAGTTACTGGAATCAGGAACAAAAGAACCTGAAGAAATGCAGGTTCAAGACAGACCACTTACTAAAGTAAAATATATAGGACAAGATGGAGTCAACCAACAGACTACTAATTCAAACATTGACCCAAGCCAGTTCATAGAAGCAAAGCCTAAATATTTGAATTCGGTAGTACCTGAGGGTGAGCATGGTCATGACCTGTTAGATGATGATGATGAACAAGTTGTACCAAAAGTGAACATTGAAGAAGTTTTTGAGGAAGATGATGTTGTTGATAGTTTCCGTCAAGAGAAAGAAGATGAAATCAATAAAGATAAACCTGAGGATATTGAATTGAGCTTACCTGGTTGGGGTGCCTGGGGAGGTAAAGGAGTAAAACCACCTAAAAGAAAAAGGAATAGATTTATTACAAGAGGTGCACCAAAAATGCCTAGAAGAGATGAGAACAAAGGAGATGTAATTATCAAAGAATATAAGGATCCTAAGCTGGCCATCCACAAAGTCACTGATGTGCCTTTCCCATTCACCAGTATAAAAGATTATGAAGCTTCTATAAGAGCTCCACTCGGCAATACATTCATTACTGAAAAGGCACATCAGAAGTTAATCAAACCAAGTGTTATAACTAAAGCTGGTGCTATCATTGAGCCAATGGATGAAGAAGAGCTACTTGTCAAGAAAAATCGTAATATTAGAAATGAAAAGGTTTTGGAACTGTTGGGAAGAAGGAAATAAAATATATTTTCTTATAAAAGTTTTTTTTTATTCTTACTTAAACACCAACTCGGACAGGTGGTGAAACCAAGATCACTCCGTCTCCTCTAACAAATAACATGGGAATTGTTCTTTTGGTTGTTCTGTAAACTTCTTCATATGTTTCTTCATCAATTTCAACTGTTGTGATGGTTTCTTCTGCATCTCCCAGGACCATATTAAGATGTTGGTCATAAGCCTGTTGAATGAAAGAAATCATTTTACTTTATAGAGATTTTTCATGTGTTTGCATTTTTTTCATATTTTGAATATCCAAATTAAATTTAATGGGTTTAGACAAACTCAATTAACATAAATAGAATTAGCCATGCATAGGCATGGTGTCTTGCAGCAATTATTATAAAGACATATGAAATAATCAATTAAAATTATAAGAAAATATGGGTCCACCTACATGCAGTTTCCCTCGAAGTTCACGTTCATTTCGCATTTTAACATATATCCTCTCATCCAGGCTGAGTCTTATCAGATCCAGCG
Source organism: Aethes cnicana (assembly GCA_963971205.1). Classification (NCBI taxonomy): domain Eukaryota; kingdom Metazoa; phylum Arthropoda; class Insecta; order Lepidoptera; family Tortricidae; genus Aethes; species Aethes cnicana. Next base: position 4,533,417 of record OZ020287.1, on the reverse strand, counting down.
GTTCTTTCACAGTCATTACAGATACCTGAAACAAATGGCATAGACATTTAAAACATACAACACATTGGTCAACAACAGTACCTTAAATAACGAGACACGATGTTAGTCAATGATGTTAGTAGACTGTAAAAATATAGTCTAAACCCTCTCGTGATGAGAGGAGGCCTGTGCCTAGCAGTGGGACGCAAATAGGCTGTAGTCGTAGACTGTAAAAATAGGTCATAAATACAACGCATAGCAGAATAACAATTAACAGCAGAATACCGGGGTAACAATAAGGTTAACATTAGACTTACGTTTTCACCATCGTCTGCCATGTTGATGTGTATTAATATTATTTGATAGATATTACACTATAACATATGACAAATACAAAATGTAGCGCAATTTTAATGGATTTTACGAAGAAAAAGCGTATAAATTTGGTTATGTATTGACTGACTGACAGTCTAACACAATATTTTACCGCTTTCTTTGCTATCTGTATGACCACAGACAAGACAAAATAAAGGTAGAGGAACACAAACAGAAGCATCAGACTTTTGACAAAAATGTTCAAGACATAATGAAAAGCGCTGCTTAGATACAAAACTCACTTTTATTTGTCAAGTTCTGTTCCTCTTTTATTGCTATCTGTGTCGCGTACAAATGTCAAATTTTCCCAAGAGTTTGCTTGCGTGCGTCACTTCGTTGTTTTATTATAATAATTTCTCGATTATGCGCTAGAATAGTGTGTTTTGCTTTAATTATTCGACATGGTTAGAAGCGGGTAAGTATTGAGATGCTATTGATAATCATGGAATGTGGTACATTCTATTCCAATGCTGGTATTTGTTTCTAGGCGAGATCGCGATAGAGATCGTGATCGCCGTAGGTCGCACAGCAGGTCTGCGACCCCCGACCGTAAGAGACGGCGATCCAGGTCAAGGAGCAGGGACCGGGCCTCCAAATCTACGAAGAGGAAGCGTAGCCGTAGCAGGGAGAGAGAATCGAAGCGAGATCGCAGCAGGGATCGAGATAGGGACAGAAAAAGGTGCGTTTTGTAACCTGGTTGTTTTAAACAATTACAAATTAAGAGAAAAGGTGCGTTTTGTGGCCTGGTTGTTTTAAATGATAACAATATTACAAATTAAGAGAAAAGCCATATTATTTACATTATTGTACAGTTACAAGCAATATTATAATGTGATTCAAACCTTTTACCTATTAATTTACTTTATACACAAATGTGTCCTTGCAGTGACAAGCGAGATGACAAACGCAACGGCACAAGTAGCAAGTCCTCCAGGAAAAAGTCCCCAGACAAGGAGAGAGACCGGTCCAAGTCTAAGGAGAAAAGCATAAAAGATGCGGGAGATTACGATATTGGATCTGCGGATAAGGTGAGTTCAATACCTTTTTTGGGTAGTCACTAAATCTACCCACATAGTAACCACACAATATATATAATGAAAAGGGTCATTGAATTAATTTTTTGTTACACATTATACTACATTATTAATGATTTTTTATCCACACTGCTATGCAATACACTCATAGGAAGTCCTCAATTATTTCTATTTGGTTGTGCAGAGGTACCAGAAATGTGTTATTGAAATATGCATCTGATTACAGGAAGAAGAACAAAGCCGCTTGGAACTTGAAATGCAGAAACGTCGTGACCGCATCGAGCGGTGGAGGGCTGATCGGAAACGAAAGGAACTCGAATCTGCCAAGAAAGAAGTACAGAAAGGCAGCCTGGTCAGCAATATACAGCTTCCCTCCAAGAAGTGGTCACTAGAGGATGATTCTGGTGACGAAGGTGAAAATGCTCGTAATGGTATACATCATCCATTTTTTTATTAATATTAAGTTATCATGTCCAATTTTAGTTTCATTAATATTCATTGGTACTTCAAGAGATTTCATGCCATTTATGCCTTTTTGTTTGTTTGATATTTAATATTGAGTTGCATGGCATTCTTGACATTCATTTTAATTATTTTCTTTTGAAAATTTCATTTTGAAGGCAGTATCGTTTATTTGTGATATACACAAGTTATCCTGATTGCAGGTGAGGATAGTGAGGCCAAAGAGAAAGCAGCAGCTGCTGAAGAAAAGAAGGAACTGGAAGATGAGATTGACCCGTTGGACGCATACATGCAGGAAGTTCAACAAGTTAGTATTGTGATAACATAAGAGTACTAGCTTCTGCTCATGATTTTACCATGAATTCGGTTATTGCATTCCCAGGAGAACTATGTGCTTTTCTGGGATAAAAAGTAGCCTATTTCCTTCCCTGGGAATCCAACTATCGCCATTCAAATCAGTCCAGGGGTTGAAGGAAGAGGTAACAGACAGACAGAGTTCCTTTCACATTTATAATAATAGTCTCGAAGTACAGCTAGATCTAATTGATCAATTTTGTTACTGAATATTAAATTCTTACAGAATGTATGTACCGTGGAGTCCATGTGCATGTGGAATCCATTTCCAGAGTTGATATTTATTTTGTAAGAGAATCCATTTGATTGTTATTGAAAGTTAAAAAAGTTGTGTAACTTGCACTTTATCACAATATTGCTTTAATGTTCCTTCCTTTGTGGAATTGTTTGACTTATGGTTTAAAATTCATTTTATTTTTGTAAATTCAATTTTATTTATTTATGTTATGTATGAGGATGGGATGGAAGGCTCTGGAAGAGGCCTATGTTGCTAAGACAAGTTGAAGTTGTCGATTAGTGTTAATAAGTCTTTTGAAACTTCAATAATAAAGGCTATTTTTATTTTATTTATGTAAAGAAACAATCCTCTTTATTCACTGACTAGCGTCTACCAGCGATTTGGTGCGCGTAAAATGCGGTTACGGTTCCTGAGGTAACTATGCTTTTTCCCGGGGTAAAAAATAGCCTAGGTCCTTTCCCGGGATTCTATCTCTATGCCAATTTTCATCTAAATTGGTTCAGAAGAGATTTATCAGAACAGACAGCCTTACTTTCCGTTTCATAAAATTAGTTTGGATATCATACAAAAGAACAGTATGATCAGAACCTAAATGATATTTTTAAATCTTTTAGGAGGTCAGGAAGGTGAACCAGATGGATCAACAGAGGGGATTGACTGTCCCCACTAACGGTGGCACGGGAATTGTCATTTTGACTGGCACAGCGAAGAAAAAAGTCACTGAGCAGAAGAATAAAGGTAATTTTCAAGATTCAACAATTTATACAGTAGGGTTATGGTAATTAATGCTTTAACACAACAGTTATGAAAATATCAGTATTTTGAAAAAAAGACTATCTCTGATTTAGTACACTATTACTACACTTAGTACCTATTTTTTTAAAATTAAAAAACCTACATAATTTTTACAGAACCTTATCATGTTGCATTGGTAGTGTTTATAAATAACCCAAAAAAAGTACTTCGATATTTTTCCGAACACTTTCATTTTTGTAGAAATGTATCAAAACACGAAAATTTTCCTTATGCGTAATTTTAGGTGAGCTGATAGAACAGAACCAGGATGGTTTGGAATATTCCTCTGAGGAGGAAAACGAGGATATCAAAGATACAGCCGCGAACCTCGCGTCCAAGCAGAAGAAGGAACTTGCTAAAGTGGACCACTCCGTTTTGGAATACATGTCTTTCAGGAAAGCTTTCTACACTGAGGTACTGTTATTATTCAAAATTCCATTTAAGTTTTTTTTTATGTCATTGGTATAGGCAAACGAGCGATACACATAAAGAATCTTCTTAGTTCTTTCTTTCGTTTCGCATGTGATCAGAGCTCTGTATTACAAATCATAACATCATGTATCATTTTAGGTGAGCGAGCTAGCGCGGATGACTCCGGAAGAGGTTGAAGCGTACAGGGTTGAATTGGAAGGCATCAGAGTGAAAGGCAAGGGCTGCCCCAAGCCGATCCGGACTTGGGCCCACTGCGGAGTGAGCAAGAAGGAGATGGATATACTTAAGAAGCTGAACTTTGAGAAGCCCACACCTATACAGGCGCAGGCGATACCCGCTATTATGTCTGGAAGGTTGGTTAATATGTCTGTAGCTGACACCATGACACTGGCAATCAAATAGAGTTCATGACTAATTTTTCACTCATTTGTCTCGCTTTGCCCTCCTGGATACTGTTCACATATACAGCTTTTCCAATGTACTACTGCTACAGCCTATTTGCGTCCCACTGCTGGGCACAGGCCTCCAGGGTTTGGGCTATAGTCCCCACGCGGGCCCAGTGCGGATTGGGGACTTCACACACATCTTTGAATTACTTCGCAGATGCGTGCAGGTTTCCTCACGATGTTTTCCTTCACCGATAAGCTCATGGTAAATTCAAATTGCCGTGTGGTGCCGGCCTAGAATTGCACCACCCCCTTTCTTCCCGTGGGTGTCGTAAGAGGCGACTAAGGGATAAACCGGAGGATGGGCAGCAGCGTCCTCCGAGCACTACCACCTTAAAACTGCGGTCGCCAACCCGCCTGCCAAGCGTGGCGACTATTATCAAATCCCCCCCAAGGGATAGACTTGGGAAATATGATGCCACAAGAACAGCCCAGACCCCTAGTCCCCGGCGGCCCTGCTATTCCTGGCCATGGTAGCGGCCATGGTAATGGCGGGGCAGGGGGTGCTATAGTGAATCCCCGGGTTCGGCCAGGCTACCAAAAACGACGACCCTTGGCCCTGGCAACATATAACTGCCGTACACTGCGGACTGACGAAAAGGTACTGGAACTGGAGGAAGAATTGAGCAGGTTACGTTGGGGAATCATAGGGTTATCAGAAGTCCGGAGAGAGGGGGAGGACATGATAACCCTGAAGTCCGGTAACCTGCTCTATTTCCGGGAGGGCGACCAACAGTCCCAGGGAGGTGTCGGGTTTATCGTCCACAAGTCCCTCGCAAACAATGTGGTGAAGATCGAGAGCGTGTCGACCAGGGTAGCGTGCCTTGTACTCAGAATAACCCAACGATATTCTTTGAAGGTTATACAGGTTTACGCTCCGACCTCGACGCACTCCGACGATGAGGTGGAGGCTATGTATGAGGACATTTCTAGAGCCATGCATAGCTCCAAAACTCACTTCACAGTTGTTATGGGGGACTTCAACGCGAAATTGGGCAAACGAGACGGTGAAGAGCTGAGAGTGGGGCAATTTGGAGTAGGGCGTAGGAATCACCGGGGCCATCTACTGGTTGGTTTCATGGAGAAGGAGGGACTCTATATGATGAACTCCTTCTTCAGGAAACGTGAGCACAGAAAGTGGACCTGGATGAGCCCTGATGGTGTAACGAGGAATGAGATAGACTTTATCATGTCGACGAGGAAGCAGATATTCGATGATGTCTCAGTGATCAATTCGGTTAAGTCCGGGAGCGATCACCGTATGGTACGAGGCACATTGAATATCCAAGTGAAGCTTGAGAGATCTCGACTGATAAAGTCTACGCTCCGCCCGGCACCGATCCAGCTCCGAAACCCCGAGAGCTTTCAGCTCGAACTCCAAAACCGTTTTGCTTGCCTAGAAAGCGACGTGGACGATTACAACGACGGGTTTGTGGAAGCTGTCCATACGGTTGGGTCCAAGTTCTTCAAGACCCGCCGTACAAGAACCAAGAAAATCTCAGACTCAACCCTAAAGCTCATGGAGGTGAGGCGTGAGATGATTCTGCAGTCTTCAGGTGACGCTAGTCATTATCGGCAGCTCAATAGGCAGATCTCGAAGTCTCTGAAGCGTGATATACGCCGATTAAATACCAACAGTATTGAAAAGGCTATTGAGCGTAACAGAGGCTCGAAGGTGTTTGCCAAAGATCTGTCTATTGGCCAAAGCCAATTGACAAAGCTGAAGACCGAAGACGGCAGGATCGTCTCATCCAAACCGGAGCTGTTGGGAGAAGTCGAGAAGTTCTATGGGCAGTTATACACGATAATCCGAACACCCGTCACTGATCCAGCTAAAGACCCTAGAGCTAGATTAACCCGACACTATACCGAAGATATCCCGGACGTCAGCCTGTACGAGATTAGTATGGCTTTCAAACAGCTTAAGAACGGCAAAGCCCCCGGTGATGACGGAATTACAGCTGAACTCCTGAAGGCGGGTGGTAAACCAGTCCTTAAGGCCCTTCAGACGCTGTTTAATTCCGTCATCCATGAAGGGAGAACGCCGCGAGCATGGAACAGAAGTGTGGTGGTGCTCTTCTTCAAAAAAGGTGATAACACCTTGCTGAAGAATTATAGACCCATCTCACTTCTGAGTCATGTCTACAAGCTGTTTTCGAGAGTCATTACGAACCGTCTCGCGCGCAGGTTTGACGAATTCCAGCCTCCCGAACAAGCCGGTTTCCGAAAGGGCTATAGTACCGTAGACCACATACATGCGTTGCGGCAGGTTATACAGAAGACCGAAGAGTATAACCTCCCCCTTTGCCTTGCATTTGTGGACTACGAGAAAGCCTTCGATTCGATCGAGACTTGGGCTGTGCTGCAGTCTCTCCAGAGGTGCCAAGCTGACTACCGGTACATCGAAGTGTTGAAGTGTTTGTACGAAAATGCCACCATGTCCGTCCGACTACAGGACCAGACCACGATGCCCATCCCACTGCAGCGGGGAGTCAGACAAGGAGACGTAATCTCTCCGAAGCTGTTCACCGCTGCATTGGAGGATGCCTTCAAGGTGCTGGACTGGAGAGGACGAGGCATCAATGTAAATGGCGAGTACATCACTCACCTTCGATTTGCCGACGATATAGTAGTTATGGCTGAGACCATGGAAGACCTCAGTGCTATGCTCGTTGACCTCAGCAGAGTTTCCGATCGAGTTGGTCTGAAAATGAACATGGACAAGACGACGATCATGTCCAATGTCCATGTTGTACCAACTCCAGTAATAATCGGAGGCTCTGGGCTCGAAGTTCTTGACCATTATGTTTACCTGGGACGAACAGTTCAGTTAGGTAGGTCCAACTTCGAGAAAGAGATCAATCGTCGAATCCGACTCGGCTGGGCAGCGTTCGGGAAGCTTCGCAGTGTCTTTTCGTCCAAATTACCGCAGTGTCTTAAGTCGAAAGTCTTCGACCAGTGTGTGTTGCCAGTGATGACTTATGGTTCCGAGACGTGGGCGCTTACGATGGGCCTCATAAGAAGGCTCAAGGTCACCCAGAGGGCAATGGAGAGGGCTATGCTCGGGGTTTCTCTGCGTGATAGAATCAGAAATGAGGATATCCGCAGTAGAACTAGGGTCACCGACATAGCCCAAAGAATTGCGAACCTTAAGTGGCAGTGGGCGGGGCACATTGCTCGCAGGACTGATGGCCGATGGGGCAAGAAAGTCCTGGAGTGGCGTCCGCGAACCGGTAGACGAGCTGTCGGTAGGCCTCCAACAAGATGGAGTGACGACCTTGTAAAGGTCGCGGGAACGCGGTGGATGCGAGTGGCACAGGACCGGTCTGAGTGGCGCGCCTTGGGGGAGGCCTATGTCCAGCAGTGGACGTCTATCGGCTGAAATGATGAAATTCAAATTGAATTTCGCGCGTGAGTAAACTTAGGGGTGCGATTCGGAATCGAACCCCCGACCCTCAGCATGAGAGGCGGTAGGTCGAACCACTAGGCCACCTTGGCTTTTTAAATTTTCCAATGTACGCCGCAAATGTAGCTGTAAAGAGATTGTCAGTATGTATGCCCCTTGTCTCTGTAAGTGTTTTTAGGGTTCCGAAGTCCACAAGGAACCCTTATAGTTTCGCCATGTCCGTCCGTCTGTCCGTCCGTCCGTCCGTCCGTCCGTCCGTCCGTCCGTCTGTCCGCACTATTGCTCGGAGATGCTTAGGTCTAGAGAGCTGTAATTTGGCATGAATATGCATATTAGTTACGCTGACAAAGTGGTACAATAAAATTTTGAAATATATTTTTTTATAGGGTACCTCCCCTACTCGTAAAGTGGGGATGTAATTTTTTTTTCTTGCGTACCCCATGGTGCGTCATATCGTTGAATAGGTCTTAAAAAAATATTGTGGGTTTGTTAAAACCATTTTTTGATTAAGTGATGCGTTTGTGAAATATTAAGCTTTAAAGTGCTATTTTTTGTTAGAGTCACGTGTCCCCCCCCCCCTGCCAGCTAAACGGTGGTATTTGGATGGCTGAAAAAAATCACGGTTGTGGCATATATAACGTAGTTGAAAGGAAAACTATCAGAGCTAAGTAGGCTGTACAAACTTACGAGTAATAGTCGACCAACTTATAATGATGATTTTTCTCGAGCGGCAGGGGCGTCGGGCGGGCACGTCATACCACAGGCTAGCTAGATGCTAATAAGTCTTAGAAAGGTACTGTGGGCATCCTCAACTTCGGAACCCTATAATTTGCGCGTGGCCCGACACGCACTTGGCCGGTTTTTTTTAAGGTTTTCGATACAACTTGATCACAATTTTACTCTCACCTCTCGGACTACATAAATGTCTGACATTTGCACTGTTGTCCACAGGGATTTAATAGGCATAGCCAAGACGGGCTCCGGCAAGACCCTCGCCTTCATCCTGCCCATGTTCCGTCACGTGCTGGACCAGTCGCCGCTGGAGGACGCCGATGGGCCGATCTCACTCATCATGACGCCGACTAGGGAGCTGTGCATGCAGATAGGAAAGGATATACGGAAGTTTGCCAAACCGCTGGGGTTGAGGGTCGTCTGTGTCTACGGAGGCACGGGGATCTCTGAACAGGTTAGTGGAGTCCACCTATATAATGTACATTGTACATAAATAAATAAATAAATAAACAATTGTACATACAAGGTATACAGTAGGTATACCTAACAACATGTTTTCCTGATCTTTTTTGTTCTGTTCTTTTTTTCTCTATTGTGTGGTGTTCAATAAAGAGTATTTGTATTGTATTGTATTGTACAACATTATTATTTCGGATAGGAGGCATAGCTTTCGTTTTCGTGTCGAGTATAGCTTTTTTGGCTCATGTATTTCTAGTCGTTCTGTTTGAACGGTGAATGAGATAATTGATGGTATTGAACCCACTGAATGAATGTTTTTTATCATGCCTTTATTTGTAAAATTCTTATTAAAAACTAAACTCAACTGAACATATTTCTAAAGTGTTCGTGTTTGGATGGTAAATGAGATACTTGATTGAGTTTTTAACTCACCATATGTAAAATGTACTTGTTTTTTCATAACTTTTCAATAAACAGCTCCATACGTTTCAGATAGCAGAACTGAAACGGGGCGCTGAGATGATAGTGTGCACTCCGGGGCGAATGATTGACATGTTGGCCGCCAACTCTGGCCGAGTGACCAATTTACGACGAGTCACGTACATCGTGTTGGACGAAGCGGATCGAATGTTCGACATGGGCTTTGAACCACAGGTAACAAATATCTGTTCATTTCTTATCAGACTGTGAAAGACACGACACGACTTAGAAGGCGTAGCACTTAAGCCGTTGACGCAGAGTCTTAATGCTTTTCCCCGCAACTTCGTATGCGCAGAAATATTAAAATTTTAAATTCCTTTTTTCCTGTTCCCGTGGTAAGTTCGGGAATTCCTCCCTTAGTGCTCCCCTACGTTCCCTAAGGAACCTGCATGCCAAATTTCAGGTCTCTACGACCAGTAGTTTCGGCTCTGCGTTGATCGATCAGTCAGTCAGTCAGTTTCTTGTTTTATATATATAGATTTAATAGTATACTACATACAGAATGGGCAAGGAATCACACGCCTGAATCTAGCTGGCGCGCAACTCGCGCCCAACTCGCCCTTACCGTCATTTGTTTCATCCGGGGATGGTGAGTGGATTATTGGCCCGCGTAGTGGTACACACACATTTACAAGTGTACAGACGTCCTCGGACGCAAACATTGACACTTCATTCGAATTGTGTTCGAAATCGTGCTTTTATAGGCCGTGTCCGCCGTCCCAACTAGCAAAAATAAGTCATATAATGGTAGCGGCAACGTAGTAGCATACAAATTACGAGATAAGTCATATAAACGTAAAGATTGCCTACTTCTAAATTGTGTCTTAACGGTGCGTTCAGGTCTGTCTAGCGAATGTGCAGCTCGCGAGCCTCTAGCACCCTAGATGTTTTTGCTATGTAGGGTTTTCAAGGTGTGTTAATAAAAATTGGAGAATTTAGAAGCATGTACAGCTTTTAAATGTAATTAATAATCTTGTCTGCAGGTAATGAAGATAATAGACAACATTCGACCAGACAGGCAGACCGTGATGTTCAGCGCAACGTTTCCGCGGCAAATGGAAGCCTTGGCGCGAAGGATACTGCAGAAACCCATCGAAATACAGGTATGTACTACTACTACTACTACAGCCTATTTGCGTCCCACTGCTGGGCACAGTCCTCCTCTCATCACGAGAGGGTTTGGGCTATAGTCCCCACACGGGCCCAGTGCGGATTGGGGACTTCACACACATCTTTGAATTACTTCGCAGATGCGTGCAGGTTTCCTCACGATGTTTTTCCTACACCGAAAACTCAGTGGTAAATACAAATTGAATTTCGCACATAAGACAACAAGAGGTGCGAGCCGGCCGGAATCGAACCCCCGACCCTCTGCATGAGAGGCGGTAGGTCGAACCACTAGGTCACCACGGCTAGGCACAGCATAACATTTTAACAACCACTGAAATCAGTTGACTAGCGTAAAAGCTGTTGGTCTTACCACCAAGATGATTTTGCTCAGGGAGTCTATCAAATATCCTTGACATAAGAAAATACCAAAGTTCAGGATCATTATTCGGGCGTTTGTTAAAAATCAGTTTTTTGGATTCCGTTTTTGAACTTCATTTTTACAAGTTACCGAAAATAACAAGATAAATCTACGCCCAATTATAAAAGTAATGTGTGTACGGAAGAAAGGCTGGTTGAAACATTCGAATCATCATTATTGATATGGTGAAATAATATTATTTAAGAAAACTATACATTTCAACAGTGTCCGGTTCAATTGGAAATGTCCACAATTCATTTTAGAGATCTTCTGCAACTAACTGTCGGAAGGTCTTTCTGCAGTCCAATACAAAAAGACTTAGCCCTGATCGTCTGTTACCTAGGTGGGTGGACGCAGCGTGGTCTGCAAGGAAGTGGAACAGCACGTAGCGGTTCTAGAAGACGATGCCAAGTTCTTCAAGCTGTTGGAAATCCTGGGCCTGTACAGCCACCTCGGCAGCATCATAGTCTTCGTCGACAAGCAGGAGAACGCGGACAGTCTGCTCAAGGATCTGATGAAGGCGTCTTACTCTTGCATGAGCTTACACGGAGGTACGTGGATGATGTAATTGTTTTATAGTCGGAGAGATGTAATAATCGACTTTTGGCAGCTGTAAAGAACCTAAAAAGGTATTCTCACTCACGTACTCATCATAGATATGGAGCAACTTATGACACTTTGCGTGTCATGTCATCATGATGAAATGTCCACTATTACACGAATTCTAGTAGTAAATATAATGTTGTTGGTTCATTGGTAGTTGATTATGTTTATGTTATGAGTAGTCGTATTGTTGCATTATGTATTAAATAGACTCAAAAATAAAGAGCCAAACTTAGTAGTAATAATATCACAAAACAGATTACAGGTTTCATATTTCTTTACAGGTTGCTGTGACTCCGACATTAACTAAACACCCTTTCTTTTTCTTCTAAATTATTTGAGGATTTGAACCAAATCATATTTTAATCTACCATGCTTCTAGTACAAATGTTTTTAGCGTTTACTGTAAATTTTTCAAGAACTTCAATTCAGTAGCACTCGTATATCACGAGTGCTACTGAACTGTACACTCTTATTGCGCAAAAAAAAAACAGCATTTGATCATAAACTTCGGAACCTTTTCAATACAAAACCAAACATATGCTTATACACGGATCCGTAGCTGATCATTAACATAGATTTCGTAAGCGGATCCATTCAAAGGAAACGCCTTCTTTAATTCAAACGCCGCCGCATGGAAAACTAACAGTTTCTGTTTGTTTGATGATGATGAATATTATTTCATCATCATTTCCTTACATTTGTCCTACGTGACATGGGATTTGTACTAAACTTATGGATGGCTTTCTAGACATCCTCTTACACAACCCGTATCCTTTGAACGTTCAATATTAGTGCAATATTATTTAATTCCATGGTCTAAGATAACAAGGTCTGCCGATCCGGGTGACGTGTCACCCTTACGTCAAAGTCGAGTTGCCACTTTATTGCAATAACACAAAAATAAAGGAAATATTTTCTGCCATTATAATGCAAAATGAATTATTTGCGCATTACAATTGTAATTTACTTGGTTAAGCACACAAAATGGGACAAGTTAAAAACAAATGCACGTAATAATTTAACGAAACTCAGGATACATGGGGGTCGGGGATTATTTTAATACACCACTTGCAACACACGGCAGTGCGAATGACGTAGAGGTGACACCCACACTACTACAGAATACCGGACTGTCATACCCGGCGAAGTATATTATTGTATCATGATTTAATTCAACCAAAGCTCACTTTGACTATCGAATATATTAACGCGTGCCTGTTACAGGGATTGATCAATTCGACAGGGACTCAACCATCGTGGACTTCAAGAACGGCAAGGTGAAGCTCCTGGTGGCGACCAGCGTGGCGGCGCGCGGGCTCGACGTCAAACAACTCGTGCTGGTCGTCAACTACGACTGTCCCAACCACTACGAGGACTATGTGCACAGGTGGGCAAATATTATTTTCTCAAAAATGGCGGGGAAACTCGTCATTGTCTGCTTTCTGTCAAACCGCAAAGTGCGTCATTGACAATCAGTCAAAAATTAAAAAAAAAAACTCAACTGCATGCCCCGGAAATTCGTATGAATTTACTTCCGCGGCATGTATAAGCGCAGGGAATGTTGTATGAAATTTCATTATCGTACAGGTACTTTTTTTTTAAACTGATAAATACGCGAAGGAATTCCCAAACAGCCAAGTCTGCATGTTCTGTATCTGTCAATTGACGCGAAACCAAACGTTTTTATCCGTGTCTGAAACAGCGCAATGTATTTCAGAACGGAATTAAAAAAAAGAACGATCCATAAAGAGCGGGAGTTCTTGTCTTGTATCAGATTTATTTAGCTAAATTTCATGAAAATAGTTTACTAGTTTGGTTTAAAAATTGATAAAAGGTCTTAATTTTTATAAAAAACGAGAAATCTACATGCGAGTTTTTAACTTGTCGTGTTAGTGTGTCTGTTAAAGTCAAATATCGGTGAATACGAAAGAAGACTGGCGTTCCATTGGATTTGTTGTAAGTACTTGACTACCTTTGCGTGCGTGTCAATGCTGTATTATGAATACTTAATATCAAGATTTTATTTCATTTTTGAGAAAAGCACTATATAAGCCTCGGCACGTGAAAGGCTTTGCAGGCTTCGTACATATTAAAGGGCCTCGGTGAAGCCTTGGCCCTTTAAACCAGTACTCAGCCTGCAAAGACCTCCTTTCCCGGCCACGGCAATAATGTACTAAAAAAACTACTTGTGACTTTGTCTGCGTGGATTATAAAATTGACGATAACTTTTCATTTCGTTATCCGATGTTAATCAAACATAGCTTATACGTAGCTCCGAATGATGCTCTACCTACCTTTGAAAACCGCACTCAAATTGGTTGAGAAGCTCTGGAGATTAACAAACAGATAGACAGGCAGAAAGATACAGAAAAATTACCCTCTTATCATAGTATAATAGATAGATAGATATGTAGATAAAGAAGGTGATTCGGTCGGAGGAGCGTCCCGCATTTAGCTCGCACGCTGAGAAATGAGAAGGTAGTATTCGTGAAATCATCGCCGAGAATCGCTGCTGTGCATTTTTATCAGGTATTTCGGTCAACAGGCGAGTCTCACATAATCACCTTGCTTTTCCGGTGTAGGTAGGTAGGGTATAAACTTGTGAGGTTATGTATTTTATCAGGGTGAACACTTAAACTAAACAAATGTGTAAAAAACTGTACAAAGTTGCGCTAGGCGTCGATGGTATCGTAATTCAAGATTGTCACAGCGTGCAGCGCGCTCTCAGAAGATTTTCGAAGTAAATTTTATTTTCTGTCACATGGTCTCTCTACAAAGCATGTATATCCACAGTATAATATCCAATAGGTATTATCATACCAGTACCGACGTGGACCTCCCCGCACCAAAACAGGTACCTCACACCGCCCGCGGTGAACGGGCCGTTGCAATATAGGAAAGCCGGTCGGAACTAGCAATCACGTATACACACGCACGTATTTGTACACCATAATATTTTAGCGTGCTGTTTAGGTTCCGTTTGTGTGTAGTGTCACGGGTGTCCTATATATCATATGTAAACTTGGTCTAAAGCCAGATCACTGTCACTACAGGCGTCGAATTGCGAATTTTCACACCTTTCTTTACCCCCACAGATGCGGCCGTACGGGTAGGGCGGGCAACAAAGGCTTCGCCTGGACGTTCTTAACGCCTGAGCAGGGCCGGTATGCGGGCGACGTACTGCGAGCTATGGAGTTGAGCGGCGCAGTCGTGCCGCCCGCCCTACGCGCGCTTTGGGACTCTTATAAAGACGCGCAAGAAAAAGACGGCAAGAAGGTGCATACTGGAGGAGGTTTCAGTGGAAAAGGTAACATTTTTTAGTCCGTTTAATATAAGAACCGACCAAGAAGCGGGTTAAACTCGCCTGGGGAGGGTTCCGTTCTTTGATTTTTTTCTAAATTATTTCGAATATCATGGATTCCATAAATTTTCCTGTAATCTATAGTTAAAGAGATCTATCATCCGTATTTTAAAAAAAAAGTTTGGGCCCAGTATTTTCGGAGATACGGGGAGGGGCAAGGACATTTTTCACCTATTTTGTTAAATATCTTGAAAACCAATCATCATTACTACAGCCTATTTACGGCCCACTGCTGGGTACAACCCTCCAAAAAATTTCATTACACTTCCGACGTAGGGTCGCTAACTTACATATATGTACCAAATTACAACTGAATCGGTCTAGTATTTTCGGAGAAAATTGGCTGTGACAGACGGACAGACACGAGTGATCATAGGATCACTAAAATAAACGGAAAGTAAGGGCCTTATAGTAAGGGTTCCGTTTTTCCGATTCATTACACGTCCATTCCATTACGTGAAGTCGAGTCGCTACCGTAAACCAACAATGAGTTTGAATTAGCTTTTTTTTTTTTGCAAGCGAGTTTTTTACTCATAGGCTCCAAAACCGATGTTTTCTGAAATAAAATGGAATGAAATGAAATGCGAGGCAGCCATACCCTTCATCAACGTAAAATAAACGCTCAAACCAAAGCTTTACGCGTCATTTCTCGCAGGTTTCAAGTTCGACGAGTCAGAAGCGCAAGCGGCTACAGAAAAGAAGAAATACCAGAAAGCCGCTCTAGGGCTTCAGGATTCTGATGACGAAGACGTAGAGGGCGACCTCGACCAGCAGATAGAAACTATGCTGGCCGCCAAGAAGATCGTCAAGGAGATCAAGGTAAATTATTAATTAAGAGAAGGGATGATGCAATCAATATTTTAAACAAAACAGTGAAACTGTACTTATTGTTGAAGGTTCTAATAAATAAATAAATAAATATTTTTGGCTAAACTTGGCTAAACTAATGTAATGCGTCAAAATGGTCTGAAATCCAATTGTTGCTGTAACGACATTAAATAGGTTCTTAACACTCGGTTCCTATATCCACAAAAGTCTTGTTTTGGCGGCAACAACGGTTAAAATTTGAAAGTGTCAAATTTTAACCATCCGTAGCTAAAACGAAGCGTTTTGTGCACATCGGAACCGGGCCTAACTCTACTTCATTTCTTTCTAGGTGCCCCTAGAATTGATTCAATCAAAGACCTTTTAATGATGTAATCATCACTGTTGGTTCAGACCAGGTTCCATTCATGTAACTGATTACACTCAATAACAGTTGCAACGTTGCAAGCACCATGGGCAACTCTAGCCTGAGCTAGACTTCAAAGATGCTTAGAAAATTACCCACATTTGGTAAAATTAAATCCACAAAATCGCAGTTTTAAAAAGTGACCCAGGGGTCCGTAACCATGGCAACTAGTGAGACATAAAATGATCCCCCCTAATACTGATTAAAATTTTGCATTATATATGTTAGTAATCTTATTATTTGTTTCAGCCGGGCGTAGCTGCGCCGGGCATGCCACCGGGCGCGGCGCCCGGCGCCGGCGCCGACGTGAAGCTGGAGTTGGCCAAACGGCTCGCGTCCCGGATCAACATAGCTAAAGGGCTGGGCGCCGAGCAGAAGGGCGCCACGCAACAAGCCGCCGAGGCCATTCTTAAGGGAGCGCACGGGGCGCACACTCTTATCACGGTCAGTGGCAGGATAGGATAGGACGTGACGGAACAGGATAGCACAGGACGTAGCTATAATCTTCTATGCTAAGGGGGGCCCGGTTCCCTGAACACACCCCTTTATAGAGATTGGACGCTGAACAGAAGGGTGCTACGGAACAAGCTGTCTAGGCCATCCTCAAGGACTTGCCCTCGGCGCACTCTTATTACGATCAGTTGCGTCAGGATGGGACAGAATGGGGTTTGTCGTGACGTGACGTGACGGGAGATAGTGTCATAATTTACGCAGCAATGGTCATATAGGTACACTAATAGAATTAAGATTATTTAGGGTGGACGGTGGTTCAAACAAAATATATGGGAGCGCTGCGTTCGGTTGACGTCATTCGGAATAGGGATGACGACAACTTTTTTTTCCTTAGTCTATCAGGAAGATTATTGAAAAGTATTGGACACGTATTTTTTCTTTTTTCACGTAATCAAACTTATACGGAGATATATTGAGTTGAAATGTCGCGTGACGTCACGGTTAGGTACGATTTATACCTAACGGTGACGTAGTTAGCCCCCACTCTCCGACTTTAATGCGTTTTAACTTTGTCATTCTTTGTTAATTTGATAAAACAAAAAATACGTGTCTAATATTTTTTTATTACCTGACTGACGGACTAATTAGAATTTCGATTTCTTCACCCTGTCGTCATCCCTATTCCTGATCTGAAAATCGCAAATCGGAAACCTATCGCCCAGCCTAAAGCTGTTCGATTTTTAATGGTCCTCTTAAGTCTCAACTCTAAATTATTCTCAGTTAACGTCATCGTTAAATTGAACTTTTACCCTACGTACTCAGCCTGATCGAATAACCCTCTAGGTTTCTCGCTAGACCCAAAGCCTCTTCTTTTTAGGGTTCCGTACCTCAAAAGGAAAAAACGGAACCCTTATAGGATCACTTTGTTGTCCGTCTGTCCGTCTGTCAAGACCCTTTTTCTCAGGAACGCGTGGAGGTATGAAGCTGAAATTTATATCAATTACTCAGGTCTACTGTCCCTTGAAGCTGTGAAAAAATCAAACTTCTAAGCCAACGCAATCAAAAGATACAGCCGTTTATGCCGCAAATTTTCGACACTTGCAAGGGAATCAAAACCTACAGGGTACTTCCCGTGAACTCAGAATCTTGAAATTTGGTACGAAGCAACGTCTTATAGCATAGATAAAGGAAAAATTACGAAAACCATAAATTTTTAGTTACATCACATAATATATATTTTTTTAATAATTTTAACCTTACTACCCATTTCCTCATAAACGCGTAGAGGTATTAAATTGAAATTCATACCAAATACTCAGGTCTATAATACCTTTAAGCTGTAACAAAATCAAACTTCTATATCAACGCAATCAAAAGAAACAGCAATTTAAGCTGCATATTTTGAAACTCGCAAGTACTCGCAAGGGAATCAAAACCTAAAGGGTACTTCCAGTCGACCTAGAATCTTGAAATTTGGCATGAAGCAACGTTTTATAGCACATATAAAGGAAAAATTCCGAAAACCTTAAATTTTTTGTTACATTACAAAATATATATTTTTTAATAAATATAAACTTATTACTTTTTTCCTCATGAACGCGTAGAGCTATCAATTTGAAATTCATATCAAATACTTAGATCTAATTGCCTTTAACCCGTGAAAAAAAAATTCTAAGTCAACGCAAAAACGCAAAACGCAAAAGTACAACCATTGATACCGCATATTTTGAAACTCGCAACTACACGCAAGGGAATTAAAACCTAAAGACCACTTCCCGTTGACATAGAATCTCGAAATTTGGTAAGAAGCAATAGCTTACAGCACAGGTAACAGAAAAATTCCGAAAAGCTTAAAATTTTAAGTAGTTATACCACCAAAAAAATTGTGATTGCATGATATGTGTTAATATAAAATAAAGGATTACTTAAACGATAAAGAGATCTTTGTCTTAAATTTATTCTCCTCCATCTTTCCCCATTGTAATGTTATGAATTTCATTTTGCAATAAAAATACCATAGTTATGACTCGATTGTCGTAATGAACGAACTTTGTAAACCTTGCAGGTTTGTACGGAACCCTCGGTGCGCGAGTCCGACTCGCACTTGGCCGGTTTTTTTTCATTCTATTCATCGCGCTGTATGGATGGAACATGGATATTCTGAAATAAATATATTGAATTGAATTGAATAAATCGTGACATTGAACTGGGAAACGCTTCAAACACTCGCTTTACCCTTACCCCTTCATGTTACAGGCTAAAACGGTAGCGGAACAGTTGGCGGCCAAACTGAACACACGTCTGAACTACCAGCCGCGAGACGAGAGCGCCAACGAGCCCGCGGAAGAGGTGTTCCGCAAATACGAGACCGAGCTGGAAATAAACGATTTCCCGCAACAGGCGCGCTGGCGGGTCACCAGCAAGGTTCGTACCACAACAGCCAAGTCCCACTGCTGGGCACAGATCTCCTCTCATCATGAGAGGGTCTGGGCTTTAGTCCCAGGCCCAGTGCGGAGTCCCTTGACACGATACGCCGGCCCCGCGAAGATCTGATCACCCTTAGTGACGAAGCCATCGCCTGGCTGAGATCTCTTAATTTAAATTTATGATCTCTGTAGCCATACTACTGCTACTGCTGCAGCCTATTTGCGTCCCACTGCTGGGCACAGGCTCCTCTCATCACGAGAGGGTTTGGGCTATAGTCCCCACGCGGGCCCAGTGCGGATTGGGGACTTCACACACATCTTTGAATTACTTCGCAGATGCGTGCAGGTTTCCTCACGATGTTTTCCTTCACCGAAAAGCTCTGTGGTAAATTCAAATTGAATTTCGCACATTAAGTAAACTTAGAGGTGCGAGCCGGAATCGAACCCCCGACCCTCTGCATGAGAGGCGGTAGGTCGAACCACTAGGCCACCACGGCTTCCCACTAGGCCACCACGGCTTCATACGATTAAATAATAAAAGTGCAGATTAGGTACATTACACACACCTTTGAATTACTTCGCAGATTCGTGCAGGTTTCCTCGCGGTGTTATCCTTCATAGAAAAGCTCAGTGGTGAATTAAAATTTAATTTAGCATATAAGTATACTCAGAGGTGCGAGCCGGATTCGAACCTCCTACCCCGGCATCAGAGGCGGTGATCAATCCACTAGGATGCTACTCCTTTTCACATTTATATCATCCATAATTTTTAGTCATTAATAGAAATGTTGTTCATAATTTAATAAGTTTCAACTTGTATGCTGCTTGGGACTACTACTATAACGGTTAAAACTCCTTATCATGTGAAGGTGTTTTTGTTTTTAATGCCTTAGGAAAACTACTGTGTACCTTTATAAAGTTCAATAACAAAGTATGATCGCGGTCCTTCGTCTCCATTTCAATCTCGACTATGTTGTGTAGAAAATAAAAGGGAGATTGCCAATACTTTGACATCAAAGGCTATCGTTTATTGCTTTAGTTTTGCTAGACATGTTTACGAGTACGTTAAAGGTCTCCCTTTATGATAACCTGGGGTTTAAATGCAACTGTTGAGCCTCGCAAAACTCAGTCCGCATCGGAGCATTGTTCAAGATGTTGCTGAAACTAGCGCTAATTGGTGCTCTGGTGTTCTTTTGCGTTAAACTCTTGAGACGACAGAGGTGTCACTATTGCAAGTAACAGGTAGGGCTTAGAGGTTTAGTAAACACCTATTCAAAATAAGCATGCAGTAAATGCAGTTAAATATCTTCTGCCTTGGTGTTTTTTATCAATGTCGTAAAAGTATGTAAACAAAGGTAACATTACTCGCTGCAATTTTTTCGATAAAACAGTGTCAGGGATTTTTTCATCACACCGATTATTATGCTCGCTTTAATAATGGTTAACAATATAAGACATGTTTGCCAAGCTTTATATTTCTCGACGACTTTTTTAAAATTTCGACCGTTATATTGTCCCTCTGCAAAGGCTCCTTTCTTCCTTCATAAACTGTTTTACTTATCGCAACTGTAACTCGTTCAAAAGCTGACTTCAAGGGTTGACTAACCATTAGGTAATAATGCAGCTCGAATACGAAATCTAATAACTTGTTCCCATTCACAGGAGGCGTTAGCCCTGATAAGCGAGTATTCAGAAGCTGGCATAACCGTCCGCGGCACATACGTCCCGCCGGGCAAAAACCCACCTGAGGGCGAACGGAAACTCTACCTCGCCATAGAGAGCTCGCAGGAACTCGCGGTCGCCAAGGCCAAGTCGGAAATAACTCGTCTCATCAAAGAAGAACTGCTGAAACTCCAGACTTCAGCCCACCATGTGGTCAACAAGGCCCGGTACAAAGTCTTGTAACGGATTAAACTAATGAAGATTTGTAGTGGTGTTTTATTTAGTAGACCAAGTTTAAAACTTCAACTCTAGCTTTTTTTATAAAAACCGAAATTTTGCATTTGCAGATCAGAACTGTTGCTTGTTTCTCGAACTCTCTGAAAGTGCTATCTGTGCTATCTAGGCCAGCGATCGATCGACCGCGACTGCGACAGTGCGTGTCGCAGAAGCGGTTCCATACATTATCATACATATATCTTATACTAACTAATACAAATAAGTAAGAAAAATAAAAGAATCGAGCAAGTCGAGAGGACTATAAACATATTCCTTGTTATACACATGCGATACTGAACACAAAAAAATGACTGTATGTATGTATGTATGTGTCTATATATGTATGTCCGGATTTAACTCGAAAACTACTGGTCGGATTACAACGAAATTTGGTATGGTTTATAACACTGGTCTACATATAGGCTACTTTTTATCCCGGAAAGAACGAATTTCACGCGGAAAAAGTCGCGGACAGAAGCTTGGTTACTAAATAAGGGTACTTTTTCTATGTATACATGTTCAGTGATAGGTACCAATATCAGTACCTAATCACTGACAGGATAGGATAACACTGATATACTATCTCGCTAAATAGGATAAGTATGCTCGATATCCCTGTGTACGATGTAACGAAGTTAAGGTTTTGCGTTCAAAGTGTCCCTAAAACATGCTTGTTTAGAGACTGCGCCCACGGGTGACTTTTGTCATGGAGACGTGACTTTAGGTGACAGATTTTTTTTTTGTCACGGCGACAAGTCACCCTTGGGCGCAGTCTCTTAAGCATACCCAGTTGTAAATCTTTTTAACCCCCGACGCAAAAAGAGAGGGGTGTTATTTACTTTATTTATTTAAAAAATACATTTATACTGCATTACAGTAGGTAAACACCAATACACTGATTTTAGACATAGACATCAATATATAACACTAGATTCCCTATTATCCATCATCTCGCAAAATCTCAAACATGCACCACAAACATCCATCCAGCGCCAAGCAAAAACATCGCATTCAGGCGCTGATGCCTGTAGCGCATTCAGCATGATAAGAGCGTGTATCAGAGGCGAGTTCCTACGAGATACAGTTCGTGTCACTGGTGGAGCCAAAACTGCGTGGATGCGAGGTCTTAGTGCTAACTCAGGGACTTTTGGGACAAATAGCCTGACAAGTTGGCTGACCAAGTCGGACAATGGGAGTCTCCTCTTAATACCCGACAAGCGTTGGTTGATTGGTTCTCAGTTTGTAATTGTGTCTAACCTCTAAAGAATTGTACCCTAAAGACCCTAGTAAAAATTAAAGTTTATAAGTTTAACGTGTCTGTCTGTGGTATCGTAGCTCCCAAACGGATGAACCGATTTTCGTTTAGTTTTTTTTTAGCCATGGTTCATGAAAATCTGTACTTCCGTGCCGTTTACCGTGCCGTTGTACCGTGTTACTTCAAAGATATTGAAAGTATATGGTAAGGTAAGGTAACCATGAGTCGGGGGGTTTTTTAAATTATCAATTTTACTTTTTAAAAGTTTTTTTGTTTGTTTCAATGGTTTGGCGTTCTAACCTGCTTAGGTACGTGTTAGGTTGGAGTTGATGGCATGTCTACGAACTTTTCAGACAAGAATCGGCGCCTATTAGAGAGTACCTATGTAAATGTAAGTATGTGCCGGGTAGGTAAGTAGGAGCAATTTAACCGATAGTCGTCTGGATGAAGTCTTTCTTGGGGTTTTCCTCAAAATTACTGCTTGTTTTGACCGCTAGAATAATCGTGAGTCTCCCCTGTGTTTAAAACCCTTGGGCTATATTCGAAGTCTTAATTAGGGATCTCCCTGTTCCCTACTATAGGATCGCTCACGCGTCGCGTGAACTTTAAATTTAGCTGCTCAAAGTTCACGCGACGCGTGAGCGATCCTATAGGGAGCATGGAGATCCCTATTTAAGACTTCGAATATATGTAGGCCCTTGTGTTTAAAGTTCACATTTGTGTATATTGTCATTGCTTTTGTGAGACGAAGTACCTTCTTCTACTTAGACTTCTAATAGACAAGGTAGAATAAGTTGAAGTGGTCGCTATTTAAAAGCGAGCCAGCGAGGTTCAAGTGAAGTCTGAGCAATGCCACAAGCAATGCGCAGGTGCTGTGAATGCAAGAAAACACTTAACATGTTGATACTGGCGACGCACTATGAGGAATCGACAAAAACCTATTAATTTATTCTAGGTAAACATTGCACAGCCGCTGACAGACATAATCATTGTGCATGCATTTTATAGATAGGTAATGTGCTCACGCCCTTATAGCACGACACAAATTAGAAGGCGCGCGGCGAAGCACTTAAGCCGTTGACGCAGAGCTAATTCTTGCTTAATTCACGCGCCTTCTAAGTTGTGTAAACCTGTACCTGCGTGGATTTTCACAGATAAGGCTGTGCACACACTAGGGCACGTGTTTTAGGCCGAAGATAGCTTGCTAGAGTATAAATAACACGGGGTCTCGTGCGCTGGAGATAGCCGCGGGGTTATCGTTATCACCGCGGGATGATTCCACGACAAACAAGTCCACTGTCTAAAGTTAAACAGGAGTATGTCTCGTCTTTACGAAAATAGACCTTAGGTACATTGAACTGTGAATACATGATGACATTTTTTCCATGCAAACTATTTAAACTAGTAGATCTCGCCAGTCTACCTACTTTTGCCTAGTTTAAATCATTTTAGATAAATACTACATAGCTCCACCATTTTGAAAAAAAAAACAAAATCTAATCGAAAAAAAACAAGTACTTAGTACTTAATTTTCGAACCTGCTCACAAAACCATGAAAATCGGCTGAGAAAATGCGTCTTGTAGAGGAGAAAATTTATTACTGACATCCGGACATACGAAGGATTTTTGGCCAAGCTAAAACGGACAGGCTTCACTCGATCGGTCTGTTAAGTACCTAAGGGTAAGCAATTAAGCATACTATAATATTACCGGGGAATGTTCTGGATGCGATGAAGGGGATGATGCCCTTGTGCTCTAGAAGTACCTACGGTGAGAGAGTCTATGGTACCTGGGATAAGTATCCCATCCTGCAATCGTCTTTATTTCAGTTTAATTTAAAAAAATCGTGTCTTCATTTTGGGAACCTACACCATCATCCGCAAACTCTTAAATTTTAAATAAAAAAATAAAACCGACTTCAATCAAACTCCAACAGCATGTTAAGTCGGTGTCAAGTGAACCGACCCAAAGCTATGACAATCTTATAGTGAACTTGACACCGACTTCACAGGCTGTCGGAGTTTGAAGTCAGTTTTATTTTTTTATATTTTTTTTTCTTATTAAGATATCAGAAGGTTTCGGTGTCCATAGGCCGCAGTGACCATCAGGTGGTCCGTGTGCTAGTTTGCCTATCATACTATACAAACTAAAATATCGGTTTATTGTATTCTTGTCAGATAACGTAGTCCTATGGAAAATAAATAAGTATATTTAGTCATTTGTGAAATTTTATAGTGCTACGTCATCGAGATAAGATAGAGCAATGCGTCACCCAATTATGATAATTTTCAGATACTTACTTCTATAAGCATTCTGTTTCTATGTAACCTTCCGAACTCATCGACTGTTACATCCCGATACGGACGTGTAATTTGCGGAGATCGACGACTTTCCGACCTTAGTGTAAAGACAATTCTGATAAGTCTGTTATCGGAACTCAAATTGATTTCTGTGGAAAATTTTCGTTCATTAATCTATGACATGCTCGTTACGCTTAAAAGCGTAATGTATTTAGAATTTAATTAGGTTAGTTACTCATTATAAGAACAAATGGTTAAAATTTCATCATAAAGTCCAAGTGTGTAGCAATTACGACTTTCGGTGACCGGCGCTTTTAAAGTCAAATGAATGACAATAATTGTTCCGTGTGGGCTGAATAACAAGACTTTTTAGTGCTTATGATACTGGAAAAAAAACAAAGTCGTTAATCTTTAAATAAACGACGTAATCAAGAGTAAACACGCATGTTTCTCACAACAATTCCAGGGGTCAGTTGAATCATTTCACGAAGAAAGGGGACCAAGTGGCCCATTGCGCGCTGACTCACTAGATAGATCTCTTAATTATATAGGGTCAAGCAAAACGTTGTGACGATATTTTACTCACAAAATCAGCTATCGATTCTAAGCACTAAGGTTTTGTTTTTACTTAGTAAAAAAATAAAATTGTATGGCCTAGTAGGATTGATGTGTGAGCGATACCTGAATCCCATACTAAATTAATTTTTGTATCTACCTACTAAAAAAAAAAACTAAAAAACATGCTTCGAATCGATACTTCGCTGATTCTGTGGGTAAAATATCGTCACAACGTTTTGCTTGACCCCGTATAGTTTGTGTGAAATAAAATGAAGAAAATGCACTTAACGTTGATTTTTATACTGAAAGGACCAGATCAAAGGCCGAAGTGTACCTATGTAGGTACTGAGTTTTTGTACTGCGTTTTCGTTTTGTAACCCTACTTACCTACTTGAAGATATCAATTAAACAATAGATGTTAAATATGGTCCGTTTTAAGTGCATTTTCATCGTCTTATCTTGGATGAACATTACCTAAGTAGGTAATTTATTCGAACTTTAATATGCCAGCATAGCAAGACTGTCTAATTGTTTCATCATTGCTGAACCGATGATGCCCATTGACACGGGTTGTGAAATTACGATATCGCTCTTAAAATAACATACACTGTACATATAATCAGTTCATTGAGGAACCAATTAGCTTCAATGTATTCACTTGACCATTATGTTGACTTCGAACATTGTAGTGAATCTTAACTACGTGACCAAGACCGAATAGATATACGTCTGTGTCACGTGCCCATTGTAAAACACATAATATACTTATTATACAATTTAACCTTTTTTTATTACTTACTTTATTTTTCATTTTTAGAGGTATTTTTTTAATTGGAAGGTGTAGGTCAGACGGTGTAGCAAGGACAATAATGGGTAATTACTAATAATTTTTAGTTAAAAGTAATCTGATTTCAGGATTCTACTAGGCGCTTGTTCGGTAGCCACATTTATGTACCTTTCAGTATTTACTTAGGTATATACTGGAGCCAAAAATTCGACAATATTCTAAAACAATAACCTATGACTTCAGAAATACAAAAGCCTAATGTACCTACTCGTGTTACGTTCAATGTTATGTTTGACGTCATCGACTGCCTAATATGCTAATTTAAGTATATTATCAATTGTAATACATATCCTTATATTATTTTGAAGCAAGTGGATTGCAATCAAGACAGTAAATTCCTCGCGAATAATTTTTAATTGATCGAAATCTGCAAATCTACAAAGGTATTTTAAATGACAATACAAATAATGCGTCAAGTTGAACTTTAAATCTGGCTGCTTAAAGTTCACGCGACGCGTGAGCGATCCTATAGGGGAGGGAGCGAGATCCCTATTTAAAGACATCGAATATAGGCCCTGATATTCTCAACTTTAAGTCCATAGGTAACTTGTGGAAATGTACAGACACCGGAAAACAGCACTTACGTCAATAAGAAATATTAATGGCACAGCATTTGGGAACAGAAAGATTCGGTTGCCGAAGTGCTGTGAAAATTATCTCTACTCATTAGTACCTTATCGTAAACTGGTATTAGGGAAGCTAAAGTGAAACTTAAGTAAGATAACCAGTCCTAAAGCTAAGTTTCCCAAAATTAAAAATGTTATTCCGTAGACCTAATTCATACATACGAAACCAATCATTAAAAAAACCGCTTTCAAACTCTTGACAGCCTGCAAAGTCGATGTCAAAGTTCACTATAAATTGTCATTTGATGCATGGCACTCATGGTTTTGCTTTTGGCTGTGCCTTGGGCCAGTTCACATTGCACCGATTTTTAAAAGGATATCGGCTATTGTGTCCAAGTATGGGCACGATTGCACAACTTCCAAAATAGAAAAACAATCGAGTAGATAGGTCTATCTACTCGAAAGAGGTCTCTTAGAAAAACCTCTATCTTCAACTTTGTGATAACCTCATGCGGCTCAAACGGACCTATGAAACCAAGGCCAATCTAGATATTTTTTTAATTCAATATGGAATGGCGCTTCTTTTCTTTATTTGGTGTTATTTTGGCCCTTGGCCATTTCATATAAGATTCTACTACAGCTACAGGGAACTTTTTCCGTGTAGCATTTACAGATAAAACGTTTAGATTTAGCGAATTGAATGGCACGTTGGTATTTTTTAGTCAGCCTTGAAAAGCGTAAAGTACATATAGTTCAACCTGATTTCAAGTACCGTTTCTAAAGATCGTGATAACTCCACGTGCCTGTTATCAGGTATATTGAACTGATTTGATAATTTAATATTGTGAAATAGACTGACGTGTCTGAAGTAGGTGTGTTCTTACGTGATAAGTCGCACGGCACGAGTCAGTTGAACAAGTATTTACGTTTAGGATATCGATAACACTGTTTAAGGACGTTAAGGCAATTAGTAAATAGCGTGATTAACTTGGGAGTATAAGGAAATGTTTGTTAAAACAGTTTGCAATATTTGTTTAATATATACGAGTAGGTACTCCGTACAGTTCATGGGAGAGTAGAAACATGGAAGAATAGAAAATGAAAAGAAAAATGTTAGTAAGTTTGTGATTCTGGGAAGTACTTACCTACTTGGATACAAAACGATATGCGGGCATACGCTAGGTAGGTAAATGCGGGCATATGCCGGGTAGATAAATAAAAAATGTCAAGGTCCTGCTTGAAAATGTTTACTCCATTATACAACATCAAGCGTATTTCCAATAAACATTGTATACGTGACTTAGCACATGCGGCATCATGCTCATTAGTTTGAAACTAAAACTATATTTTTGTCCTTATAATAAGTAAACAAGACACTCAAACGACAACTTTACTTAGCATTTATTTATTTAGGTAGGTACATTGTGGGAAATCACGTATGAACTATTATGATTATTCTGATTAAGTACACTTCAAAAGCTGTTTGTAGATTAATTTTAATTTCAAATTTATTCTTTTCTGAATAAACCGTTACCTACTTTATTACATTTAGGTATGTCTTCACAATTTATTTCCAAGTCTATATGTCTTAATCGCACAATATCGAGTATGAAACCCATTTATCTAAAATTTTGCCTACATTTTCAATGACTGGTTATTTATTGTTACAAATACTTACATTATTGCAATGGGGGCTATCGCTTGTGAATTTGGCACTAGAGGCGCTAGTGTCGCATGAGGTCCAATAACATTCACTTTTCACTGGTTTTGGCGGGCTTCGTGACATAAATGATAATTTCATTAATTAACCTGTTGCAAAGTGATCTCCTCGTGAAATTATTGCAAATATGGATTATTTGGCGATCAATGTGAACGCTTTGAAAAAAAAAGAAAAAAATTCCGAACGAAACGGAACTGCACAACATTGTGGCATAGACTCGATATGATGATAGTTATTTATTATTAATAAACTTAATGAGATTCAAGATTTAAAACTTTGTTTCGGCGCCGATCTTATACAGTCGCCTTTGACAGCTATACTGGACCTTGGTCAACAGTGGCGCCAACTGGTGAGTAAAGAAAAGATAGTCCTTCCAGAAATAAGGCAATCTTACGATGTTCTCAGAAAAACTTAGAGTGTGTTATGAGGAAGGAACTGCGAACATTCCATGCGCCTTACGTTGTTGACCGCATACTTAGCAGTTTGATGGTCATTAGTAAATAATAGTAATCGGTGGTTAAAATTTTGTAATAGTTTGGACTTTTTTTTAATTTAGAGGAATTAGGTAAGTTAATGCATTCACTGCCACTTCTTTTTACGAACTTTCGCCAGGTGCCACATCTGTCATTAAGGGAACATTGCAACGCACATGTGCGTTCGAGGCACTGCGGGAAATTCAGCAAAACGCATATATGCGTTGGTGGCAGTGAATGCCTTAACCTACAAGTTCATTAATTTTGTACGTTAGTAAATAATCGACCCTGATTTTAAACTTTGTGCAATAGGTATACTGTCTTAGAATTTCGCAAACTCATATAAGAAATACTTTTCGGGTAAATACGTTCTACGCGATTAAATCCCTAAAAACAGTTTGTGATAAAAATCCATCAGACAATTTATAAACAACTAGCTTCTGCCTTTTCTGAAATCGGTTATAGTAAGTATTCCCGCGGAAACTATCATTATGCGTTTTCCGGGATTGAAAGTAGCCTACTTGTGTCCTTTTCGGGGACTCGAACTAAATTCTAAATTTCACCTAAATGCGGTTTAAGCGTAAAGAGCTAACATACAGACAGAGTTAATTTCGCATTTATAATATTAGTATGGATACCATTAACCTAAACATCATACGAATCCTGTGATCCATCCTGTGTGTCAGTATTAAAATGTATACACAACGGAAAGTGCCTCGGAAACAAATGCCCGGTTACTTGTTTGTACGATTGCCACGAGTTGCTGATTAATATCCTTATTTGCTGGCGTTATCTGGTATAAACTTTCCACGGATGCTAGTATTCTGCCGCTGCGCTAATTATAGGACCTTATCGCGGTTAGTTACGTAGCCTCTCGGGGGGTCGCAATATATTGCACACGAGTACTTTAATGGCCAATTAATTCACTTGTCAATGCGCGCAAGCAATTGGAATTGAGATGAAAGAAAACTCGCTCTTGTAGTCGTGTAAGTTGCGTAGAAAATCACGGATAAATAAGTATACAGTTCCATTTCATATCCATATACTAATAAATGCGAAAGTAACTCTGTCTGTCTGTCTGTTACCTCTTCACACTTCAACCGCTAAACCGATTTTGATGTATTTAGGTTTATCTCTCTCTCACTGGTGTTGAAGTCCTGGGAAAGGACATATGCTACTTTTGATCCCGGAAAAACGCATAGTTAGCTCCCGCGGGAACACGATAATCGAATTCCACGCAGGTGATGTCACTTGCAGAAGCTAGTAAAGTATAATTTATCTACCAGGGTATCTACTCGAAGTTTTAAACAGGGAAAGAGACATTCACAATCCCAGCGCTCACGCGTCACAGCGCGCTAAATTGAACTTTAAATATAGCTGCTTAAAGTGCGCTGCGACGCGTGAGCGCAGGGATAGTGAATGTCTTTTTCCCTGTTTAAAACTTCGAGTAGAGTGCCAGTTTTATTTATTTTCATTTATTTAATGGACTCTGACAGGTAACTGAGCATCTTTTTCGGCTCACCTAAAAGCTGCTCCAAAGTCCAAAGATTTGAACTTTTTTTTCGGTGACGCGTATTTTTTTTTTATACTTAGTTCGACTCTCTAAAACTAAAGGTGCCACTGCCATTTGTTGGTAACTGATATTGATAAAACAAAAAATACGTGTCTAATATTTTTTTATTACCTGACTGACGGACTAATTAGAATTTCGATTTTATCACCCTGTCGTCATCCCTATAGTAGCTTTGTAGAGTTACTTACCGCTGTATCTTAACGTGACGTTGTCATGTACTCGTATAAAATTATCGTCCGCAAACCGAATTTACAGAATACCAATTTTTTGATACGATTTTTTTTGTCCTAATCTAGAATGTTCTACGGCAGGTTAGCAACAAGTGAAGCTTCTTATCGAGGATTGGTTGTTATTATTTATGTTCCTCGCTGTCGTATTCGTAATGATAAGAGGTGGCGTAATGGTGGATGCGCGCGTCACGTGTGCGGTGTCTTGTGTGAATAGATTTTTTTTAGTTAAGTAGACGGTGGTGGTGGATTAAGATGAAACTTTGCAAGGAGAATGTTCAAGTCCCGTGGCAGGATATAGGCTACTTTCTATCCCGGAAAATCGTAGTTCGCGCGGGAGCGCTGTAACCGAATTCTACGCTTATATATTTCGAAGATGTAATTAATCTTTTACTTACACAATTCAGATTCTTACATTTAGTACTTGGATAAAAAAAGTCCTAAGAAAATGTTCTAAGTTCCTAAGTAATTGTCGTCGTCGTGTCGTCGTCAAACGAATTATTATTTTTACAAAGTAGTGACGATATCTCTTTTTTCCCGTCTCGTTGGATTTTGACGACAGCTGTCGTGAGCTCTATCCCTGTTGTTTATTGCTGTAAATAAACAGATTAATCAGAATAGTTGACAAATATTTTGGGGAGGGGCATTACGTTACTCGTTATCATCACCAGCCCTTATCACTCCGTCACAGCTTACGGTTAATGATGCAATACAGAGAAATCATTCGTAAGACGGCTGGCTACAGGTTATTACTAATTATTATTAGTATTTATTAATCTGTGCTACAGGTCATGCCTACTTTGCTTACACGAATGGATCGTAAAAAGATTTGCATGTGTACGGAAGAGTACAGTTTTGGAAGTGATTTGTAAGAAATTAGATAGCAAATTATAGTAGCGGCTTGTAGCTGACATGAGTTTTATTGATATTTTTTTGCCTTTAATAGGAAGTATTTATATTCACTACAAAAATTATTTCCAATATGTGGGCTCAAATGATTATTTTGGTAAATATATAAATAGCAAGTAAAGGCAAAAAATATCGATAAAACTCATGTCGGCCGCAAGCCGCTGCGATTGATCGGAAATATTAACACGCTGCTTAAAGCTTACATGTTTTCATTTACTAATTTTTGATAAAAAAAATGTAGTTTGTAGGTACGAAGCATTAAACATTATGATCATAATAACGTTTCAAAAAGATCGTAGCTTTGTACAAATTGCTAAAAAGCTCTAAGTAATAACATAGCTTTTTGCTAGGTGGCGCTTTAGTACACACGAGCTTTCAGCGAAAAAATGATAGTGTGCGGATGGATCATGACAGATGGGGCTACGGGTGTCAATTTTAAAAACCTAATTTCTGATAAGGCTCTAAAAATAGAGATAGACGTATATATGTGAAGAATTCTTCCATGAAAACAATATTTCTTATGCAATTTTTTTTAACAAAAAGGTAGGAACAGTAAACTTGGCAAGCTTTTTCCAAACTCAAACGCACAAAAGCTTTTAAAAATGAAAGAGCCTCCGCTAGGTGACGCTGATGTTAGCTCGTGAGGTTTTTGTGCAATGTAATGTATCGAATGATGTAGTCTTAACTGCGTGACTGAAATATAGATGGCGTTACTAGTTTCGTATCGAGATAATGTTTTCCTTCATACAGAATATTTGACTTTCAGTTATTGATCTTTCGACCTAAACTGATACCAAGATGAGGGCATAATTAATGTTTTTTTATACATAGTTAAGATTAAAATTAGTGGTTTCAATATCGATTCAACTTGACCTAACTTGTAATAATCTCTTTTCGTAAATACGATTATGAAGTCATTGGTACTTATCGTATTTTAAAAACAAAAACAAGTTATTCCTAGAACTGTTTTTAGGGTAGTTCATTAACTTTTGATATCGTTCTGCGGGAATGACTCTAGCAAAAGGATAATATTTGTTAATTGCTTGATCAATCATAGAAATCGATAATAATAAATAAAGATTTATAACTGAATTCTTTCAATAATTTGTAATCTTGTTTATTAAGGGTAAAAGCGATCGATTCATTTATTTACTAAATTAGGTACTCATTTTGGCCCTAGGTGGAAATAATTAATTTAATACCTAATAATAAAATACCGAATAAAGGCATCGGCATCTGTCTCGTGACTCTGAGTTTACTTATGTGCGAAATTCAATTTGTTTTTAACACTGTACTATTCGGTGAAGAAAAACATCATGAGGAAACCTGTACTGATCTGCGAAGTAATTCAAGGATGTGTGTGAAATAATCCGCACTGGGCCCGCGTGGGGACTGCAGTCCAAACCCTCCCGTGATGAGAGGAGGCCTGTACCCGGCAGTGGGATATGTAAATAGGCGCTGTTGAGGTGGTGGTAGTGGAATATGTGGCATAATTTATTAATAACCTCATGTCAATCGGTCACTGGGCATGCTATTGTACCATAAAGTCAATTTCTCAAGAATTAATAATATGCGTAATCAAGTAGCCGCGTGGGGACTATAGCCCAAACCCTCTCGTGATGAGAGGAGGCCTGTGCCCAGCAGTGGGACGCAGATAGGCTGTAGTAGTAGTAGTAGTAGTAGTAGTAATCAAGTAGCACCATACTATAAAAAAATCTTAGCTTTACTATATTTTGTTTCGGCTTTGACTTCTTAACTTTGCTTATTTGTCCTCTTAGTTATGAAATATTTAATTTTGTTTTGGTACCAGGAAGAAAAGGCGAATCGGGAAACCAATAATTTTAGATACATTATGTTATGTATGAGACCAAAATGTTTAAGAATCGTAATGCAATTTTCATTCTTTCGGTTGTAATACTGCAGGTAAATGTCTAGCGGATTTTTTAAATACAGACATGTGGTTATTCGTTAACACTAATATTTGTTAAACTGGTAATCCTATTATTGTAGACTCTATGACATGCGTGTGACACAGGGGTCATATTAGATCCAGGCGAGTGGCTATATTGTACCGCAAGCGACACCACGAGTCGGCGGTAAACAGGAACGCTGCGCACGCGCGGCCGAGGGCGCGACCTTAACCTCGCTCAATATTTATCACTGATTACAATACCCTGTTTGACTGTCGCCTAGCGGCCGTATGCTTAGACGTGATACCATTCTTGCCAAAAAAAAAACATTACTTGTGATGAGAAATAATTTTGATGAACTTAGTTCTTGATTTTTTTCCAGCAAAGACAATAGAGTATTGTTTGCTCTGAAATTTATGAAGTTGAGAACTCTCTTAAGATTATAAAGGTAGGGTTTGAAGGATTAAAATACGGAAATATAAAGAAATATGTTTTTATTAACTTACTCTTTTGCCATTATTCACGATTCCGTGACATATCTTTTTTTAACGATAAAATATAACAACTCGAACCATCTACTGGATCCGATACAACATCTCTTACTTTTACAATAATATTTACTCTTTAGTATCACAAAATATTCTTATAAGCTACTTTTTTTATTAAAGCTTTCAAGTTGCTTATGAGCTACGATTAACACTAATAAAATTGTGAGATCTAGATTTTAGTATGTTTACAACATGAACATCACTAGTTCTAACGGGGCGGACTCAGGGCAGGCAGGCGGCTCCGAGCGGTGCTGAACAGATGTGACCGCGGAGCCGGGTCCGCTCGCTCCGGGCCGTCTACCAGGGCCGCCACACGGCGGGCGCCTTGTGGAAGGAGCAGTCCAGGGGCGTGGCGGTGACCGGCGCCGGCGAGCACGGCGGCGACGGCGACACGTAGCCGGAGGACGAGGACGCCGTGGACAGGGCCGGGCTCGGCGGGCTGGCGGGCGGCGTGTCCACCGCGCGCTGCATGTCGTTCAGTCGGTGGCCCAAGTGCGTCATCAGCTGCGTGCCCAGCCTCACGTCCACACCGGGGATCGAGGCCAAGCAGCGGGACACTTCGTTGGCGGCGTGGGTGAATCCGGCACGGAAGCGGTCAGCGTCCACCGACGGACTCAGCGACAGCCGGCGCTGTCGGCGAAGCTTGTGAAGATGTCGAACGGTCAGCTCCAAAATATCAGCCTTCTCCAATTTAGCGACGTTTTCGCCCTCCGACTGGAGCGCGCTGACCATTAACTCCTTCAACTCGTCGAGGCAGCGGTTGATGCGAGCGCGCCTCTTGCGCTCGAGCATTGGTTTCATCACTTTGCGATATTGATAAGTCCGCGAGACGGGCTGCGGGCCGTCGTCTGCGATCGAATACGCGATCTCGTAAGACAT
>OZ020287.1:4342874-4498717 GCA_963971205.1 Aethes cnicana | reverse complement strand
CGAGACGGGCTGCGGGCCGTCGTCTGCGATCGAATACGCGATCTCGTAAGACATGGTTGTGTGGTGTGAGTGAGCGTGCGTTAGCGCTGAGCGTTGAACGCGGAATGCGGTATCGGAGCCGGAGCGGGGGTTTATATAGGGAGCGGCGAGCGCGCGATCGTGGGAACGCATGGAGCCGTCGAGTTCCCACACGCGCCACCTGTGCGGCGCGAGCAGCTGCCGGCGGGGCGCGGGGGGCCGCGCGTGCGCGCCGTAAACAATCGACGCGGGCGCTGCGCGCACGCCGCGACGCCCGCCGGTAATTGCTGGCGTTAGTCACGCCGCGGACAGATTCTACGCTCACTTGCTACCGGTTACCTATTGCTGAGATAACTGACGTTTTACAATATACTATTTCAATGGACACTTGACTAATGATGTACTCTCTCGGATAAAGATCTAATTTACAGCATCATTGCGACACTTTGAGCTGCAAATTTAAAATCTTCGTACGTAACTATTTTGCAAGTGTTATGATGAACGGCGTAGTAAAAAAGCGTAGCGTAGCGTTATCATCCTAGCGTAGTCCTGCGTAGCGTAGGGTTCTCGTAGCGGTAGTTACTACTACCGTTCACATCAACACAAACAAATGTTACTGTTACACAACTTGCATAATTAAAGGCACCTAATTAAGAGCATGGATTTACACGGTGTTGCAATATTACGGTATCAATCACAGTGGCGACGGGTACAATGGCTCGTCCATTACGTATCGGCTTCTGTTCATCAATCACAGATTACGGGCAATAATTATTGACAGATTGAATTACAGGGCCGATTCCGCTCCAAATAAACTAATGACTTGATTACTGGCTGGAATGAAGTAGTCGAAGTTTTGTATTGGGAAGGTTTTGCAACGGTGGTTTGTGGCGGTGCCCTGGCGCCGGTAGCGACGGTCGCATTACTCAGCGAGTGGGCGGCCGGTCGCCTACACGCGCGAAGAGAAATTGTCCACAAATATCGACACACGATTAACCTTTTAACAGCCACAGTCGGACGCCGCCGACAAAACTTATAGCGTAATATATACTTTAGATCGTCGACGAACAGTCTAAATTGGAGGTTACTGAATAGAATCCGTGACCACGCGACTCTACAATAACACCCACTTGCTCACTTAACGTGCTTTATAAGGTTTTTTTATCGACTTGAGAATTTATTTGATTTTGACCATTGTAAGTAAATCGAATGCGAGCTAAAATTATGAAAGCATCGTAAGCTTAATGCTGTAAGAGTTACGATTCTCTTTATGCCAGCTTCCTCGCGGACGACAAGTTTATGACGTCATTTGTTAATGCTTTTTTATTATAATTTGTGACTTGAGAGCTTAAGAGTAATTTTCACTGATATATGTACTTACTACATAGCTTATTAACTGTAGCTTTATGCATATGCATTTTATAACGGACATTTTTTTATAATTTATGGATCAGCGGTAGCATAGACTCTGAGAGTTAATAAATTTTAATTACTTATCATGAAACTGTAAGTACATATATAAGTGATTGCAGTGTGACTAATGATTCTCATTTATTTCGAACTTAGTGCATGATGACTCAGAACTTCAGAAGACGTTATCTCACGAATGTTAGATTTAAATTGTTCCGAGTCGATGTTTTCTGGAATTACAGTAGGTCACGGTTGTAATACGAGTAGGTACACGTTCTCTAGAATATACCTACTCGCACATAAACAAATTTCAAGCTAAAATGTCATACTTATGATAAATAAAATGTGTTATGTTTATTACTTTGTTGTTTTAGCCTGGTATCGTTACCTCGTTTCACTCTATAGATTAAAATATACTTAAAGTAAACAATAATAAAATTATTGCTGTAGATATAAAACTGGTACATATGTACTTGGTACGTATGTACTTAATCGCTTTATGTAAAGTGAAGTGATGTTAAACGACGAAGTGAATGAATTTGCTAAGATAATGCTTGTTGATCTAATTAATTTAAATAAATACTTAAGTATTTTTCAGTACCCAGGATTGTTCATTTGTCTAGAAAGTTTTGTTAAAAGGTTCATGATTGTTTTCAGGATGATCAACAAGTGAATTATCACCGTAAAAACATAATGCGACGCTCAAGATCAATTCAATTCATTTATTGCGTCAAATGTTAAGTTGAACTTTAACTGCTTAAAGTTCGGTTGCAAACGTCGCTACGCGTAAGCGCAGCGATAGGGAATCTCCCTGTCCCTGTTTAAGACTTCGAATAGAGCCCCATATGTTAAAAATCACGTCAGGTTACTGTCAGGTTACCATATTTTCGATTTGAAGTCATTAATATAAAAATTCCACGAGGCGATGGAAAAATGTCGATTAAGTCGCTAATCACCGCGATGCCGTCATTGCGCGTGCGCATGACGGAGGCGACTTCGCCTAATTCCGGTTCTTTATCATGCATCTGTAATACGAGACAAAGATCAGTTAAATGTTGATCAGATATCGAAGGTTTTAATAAAAGGGCACCCATCTAAATAAAAATTAGGTTTCGACGTATTTATGTCTCCCGGTTCGGTCGGTAGGTCTCCAACAAGATGGAGCGACGACCTAGTGAAGGTCGCGGGATACCGGTGGAAGCCAGTAGCACAGGACCGGTTTGAGTGGCGAGCCTTGGGGGAGGCCTATGTCCAGCAGTGGACGTCTTTCGGCTGAAATGATGATGATGTATTATTGTTGTTAACGGAAAACGAGATCACAAGCGACCTGATGGCAAGCAGTCACTGCGATCCATAGGTATAAGAAATCAAAAGAACCCTAATGTCTTAGACGGATTATCTCTATGCTATGCCAGTAATTTTACCGGCTGCCTTGCCCTCCTAGGTATGATATGGTATTGTGGAAACTGGCCGAGCATTAATCGGTGAGTTGACACATTTCGAATTTAGGTATTTTTAAGCTTAGAACTATATTGATCGTTTTACTTAGTCTTTTAATAGCTCTTGTAAAGCGTAGATCTCTGAATACAATGCCATGAATTTAACCAAAGTTTCATTATTTATTAATTAGGGAAGTAAGTTTTAGGGCCAGTCAGCGTGTCTTAGCTTTCTTTATTAGCTGGTCTTTATCCTGATGCGCAGCGAGTCTCCGTGCCACCGGATCTCCGTGTCTTCATCTTCCACTGCTGATCTTCGTGCCTACAGCATCTACACGAGCTAGCATCAACTCCCCTTTACAGTACCATGGTGACAGAAACCACGGTGGTATATTTACCTACCTATCACCAGTTTAAGAGGCCTATTGTATTGTAGCGGTGTTAGGTAAATTTGGGGTGCCAACATTTATTTAGATATGTAAATTCAAAATTAATATCTAAATAGCTGCCACTGGGTCTATCTGAAGATTGTTCAAACCAGAAGTATGCAATATGACATTCATCTAGTAAAGGCCACAAAATCAGTTTATATTCGGTAATTATTTGACAGTTCCGATCTTGTCAGCATTCCAAGATTTCCCGATGGACATTTGGTCACTGCATCTCCACCACCTACCGAACGTTCGTTGATTTTTACCTGTCATTGCATCGCCATAAAAACAAGCTATATTATATAAAAACGTGCATTGTGTAAGATAAAATAATGTGGCATTGACGTCCAGCGTAATACTGCATCAAACTATGATATTCAAGGAAGTGACCACAGTTGCATTGAGATAATCAAGTACTTATAATTACTATAATAATCGTACGATTGTACATAAACTTTAATACGTTACTCTTTGAGTAGGTATGTATGTATGTGTGTATGTGTTTTTCATAGACTTTGCCAAAAAAAAAATATATCTCCCGTTTTCATCATCACTTGAATTCCATACTAGTAAGGTAGTAATAATAATAATATTAGGCAGTGGATCCATTATGCGTACACTAGTAACATCTATAAAATTTCCTACTCTACCACAAGCCTAGAAGCCTACACTAATTTTTTTACGAATTAATATAGAAAATGTTTCGCTAAATTTTCCTTTTCTTCATCGCGTTTTAATGAATGAACACATTTATATTCTATTTGCGATATCGGCCCGTCGATAACATTTTGGGGTTAATGGTTCGGTTCATATTTAATAATAGGAATTTTCCTATTAAGTGTAATTGGGGCTACTTAGTTGTTTATAGCCAGTTAACAGCACGTGGACGTAATAATGATGCGAGAGAACATGATATAAACATTGCAAATATTTGTTGTTTGTTAATTAGGTGTTGATTAGTATGAAAAATTTAAGGATTCATGCAGGAGGAGATATCCTATTTTTTTATACCTATGGTATAGGCAAACAAGCGCACAGCCCACCTGATGGTAAGTGGTCACTGCGACCTATGGACACCGAAATCCTATGATCCCCATAAACTTATTTCCTGTAACGCACGTATAAAATTATCGTCCGTAAACCGACTTTACAGACAACTAATTTTTCAAGAAGAATATATATGTATTTACCTATGTAGTGGTAAGCCGTGGTGGTCTAGTGGTTCGACATACCGCCTCTCAAGCAGAGGGTCGGGGGTTCGATTCCGGCTCGCACCTCTAAGTTTACTTATGTGCGAAATTCAATTTGAATTAACCACTGTGCTTTTCGGTCAAGGAAAACATCGTGAGGAAATCTGCACGCATCTGCGAATTAATTCAAAAATGTGTGTGAAGTCCCCAATCCGCACTGGGCCCGCGTGGGGACTATAGCCCAAACCCTCTTGTGATGAGGGAAGGCCTGTGCCCAGCAGTGGGACGCAAATAGGCTGTAGTACTAGTATGTAGTGGTTTGGTTTTACTGACACTATTGATAGTGACATATTTACATATAAATCATGGTTAATTATGATACCTACAAGTATAATAGCTTTATTACATTTGCCTCTTGCGTCAATCGTTACCTTCATAGATTGTTATTGAATAAATGCATAATATCTTTGATTAAGGCCATCGCATTGGACTGGTATTGCATATTTAGAAAAAAATAATAATTGTTCTATTAGATTCACAAGTTTTCCCACAGAATATGAAACAAATTACCAATAATCACTTGTTTTTTCCACGTCAATTGCCCTATTTATTAAAACTTATCTAAATTTGCACACGACGTCGTTATCAGTACAGGTAATTCCTCGATCCGATAGTGGGTAGATTTGTTGAGACTCGCCTGATTTTGATAACGTTTGTACAGACTCACCTTGGTCTTTGTTATTATTTAATACCATTAAAAAAGGTTTATTTTTCCCCAATCCTGTTACTGAAGTATATGTAAATGAAAATACGAATTCTCTCTTGAATCTGATAACAAATGTACGAGGTTAAAAAGTGTTTGCCCATTGTTGTTGTATGGCATTCGGTATAGGCACGTGTCAAGCCGCAAGCTTGACTCTTGACCCTGCGCACGAGTTGACGTATGCCGCTGCGTGCAAAGAGACAAGGCAAACACGTGGCATGGCAACTGCGTTTGGATTGCAATTGGAAGGGATAGGAAGGAACGCAATGTTACAGGTTACAACTTAGAAGGCGCGTGGATTAAGCTATAAACGATTTTGCGGCAACGGCTTAAGTGCTTCGCCTCGCGCCTTCTAAGCTGTGTCGAACTATACATCTTACTCGGAGAGCCAATGGAATAATTAACTAACACTTTTTTTATGATTTCAAACCGTTATTGCAATTATTGTACATTTAAATTATACTATGTGTACCTTCTCATTGTAACCTAAATATGTGTACTTTAATAAGAAATCAAATATTATTATTATATTACTACTACAACAGCCTATTTACGGCCCACTGCTGGGCACAGGCCTCCTCTCATCATCATACAGAATGATCAACATAGCAAACACAATATAGTACCTTATCATAACATCATCATGTAATATTTATTGCCAAATTTCTACGTAAGTTTTTCATTATATTTAGCTTATATTTCGGTAAAAAATTGTACATTTTAGTGACATATTTCCTTTAAATATCAAAATAAGTTATTTTCAAGGGAAATGTGGACATTATTATACCTACTTACAAAAAAGTGGAATCGTGGAAAAGATTCCCATATATTAGACTTCAACGAGCTCGAGCTGTTCTTTACGAAACTCAGTTTCATTTACTTACCATACTAATAGTAGTAACGCTGTCTGTCTGCATGTCGTCTGGTGAAGTCGCGGGCAGAAGCTGGTTTTAATTATTTTTCTTTTACGAAATCATAATTATGCCATTTGTGTTTCCTTAACTATTATTGTGACCCCTATCTATTAAATTCAGAGTATGTCAGGATCCAACTGTGAACTTGTATCCCGACTATCCTGAGTAATCGAAGTTTCTAACTAGTGCCCCAAGTCCCTAGATCGTATTAGATAGATTTGTCTATCAGTTCATCTATTCGGCCTTCCCTGGCTAAAGGCCGAACGTGCTCGCGCGGTGACCTGTGACTCATCGACCCGGCGCACGCGCACGCTGTTACCACAACAGACAATACGTTTGATTGAGCAATAATAGACTCTGTATCAACGCCGCACGCTATA
Organism: Aethes cnicana; assembly: GCA_963971205.1. NCBI lineage: Eukaryota > Metazoa > Arthropoda > Insecta > Lepidoptera > Tortricidae > Aethes > Aethes cnicana. The sequence continues at coordinate 4,492,175 of OZ020287.1, read as the reverse complement.
TTAGTTGTGTCGTGTTGTGGTATTCTTACTACATACATACGCATGTTGTACAAAGTACACCAATATTTTATTGCTTCTTAACAGTGTTCTTAAAAGTATGTGAAATATTGTGTTCTTTTGGATTCATTCAAATGAACTGTATTAAAAAGTTTTGGTAGCCTAATGGTTTGACCAGTCTCCCATGCAGATGCATGGCTTCGAATCCAGCTCGCACCCCTGATTTTTACATAAGTGTGAAATTCAATTTGAATTTACCACTCTCATAGACCAATCTCTCTAGATCATGTAACATTGGAACATTATTTACAATTAGGGAAAGTAATTCTTCACTAAATCCTACATGATACCTCAGAAAGATATCCGGAATCAGGGAATTTCTAGACAGCGTGATACGTACCGGATCTAAGATGCTGTGGGTTATGCAGAAGTCGGGACCGGTTGTGGCTGACGCGCTCGTTAGCGAGCAAACAACAACGTGACGCGGCATATACCACCTCACCGCGAGCCATCACCTCTGACGCCATCTAATTTCCAACGGATAAAACATCACCACTTCCGAGATATCATTACGAATACCCACCCGATACAAAGCGTAAAAAAATTACGCAATTATTGTAAACTTTCCCAAGACCATCCGATTGATCTAATCGTGTTTTCCCCCGTACTGCGCCGTGTTTTAACTTCAGCTATCTTATCTCCAGATAGAAGTGATCAGACTGTGTGATACTAGAAACAATGCGCCGTGTAATTCCCTCGGCGTCACAGCAGCCACAGCACAGGTGCCGAAAAACAAACATGTCGGTCCGTTTTTGTTGGCTTCTGCAGTAGAATCTGGTTACTTAGCGTTAAAATCTGTTCGAATCTCAGGATTAGTCCGCACTTGATACCCAATACTACGGTCATTTGTGTTCATTCGGCGGCTCGGTAAATATTTTCTTAGCTGCCGAGCTGCATTTGTCGGCGTCATAAAAGGGCGGCGTTTTTGTCTCGGCGGTGGCGCCGAGATTGGCAAGTCTCGCCAATATTTGAGCTCGACATGCCAGCCTCTGACTAATGACTTACATGTGCACGCGTTCTTCAAACGCCTCTATCTCTAACTGATAAACGGTGCCCCTTTTTTCATTTCCGTCTCAAGATAAACCGCACATAAGTCGCAAAAGGACCGCTACTTTAAAAATATCACCTGCAAATTAGATCATTAAATCACCGCTGAGTAACGCCGTCGAAGGCCTGATGTAATCTCGGCGGTGCCTTTTGTGCGTCAAGCGAGACGGTTATCTGCGAAACAATAGGTCCCACAGACACGTGTTCGTATCTAATGTTTCTGGGAAATGCGATAAACAAAAAGTAATAAATGGTGAAACAGGTACGGAGGCAAGTGCAATGTCAACGAACAATGCGCGTCACACTTGAGACAGTGACGCTGCGCGGGGGTCGCGCTAATACAATGTGGCGCCAGCTTTTTTGCCACTTGTCGCTCCAAAGACAGTCCCCGAGGTGTCGGGACAAACGACGTGAAATGTCTGGTTTTTGTACTTGAGCGCACAAGTGTCAGGAGACAGGACACTTGAGGCTGGTGATGGCCAACTAATGGAATAACAAAAAACAGATGCCTAAAGAATTAGCTGAGTGCTCACTCCCGGTGCCGACCAAGTGTAATCCAGGTGCTGAAGAAACAAACTTTTACAAAAAAAACATGGTCCACCAAAAGTAAGTACTTGCGGACAAAATCTCCGAAACTGGATTTCGTTCTGCGCACATTCAGTATGAAATTAACTTACCGTTCACTCTTTTCAGTTATTTCAATGGGCACAAACCGACTACCGGATTTATTGGGAATTCTTAATTATATTCATTGTAAATTACGGATGCGCGTAATTTCAAAAAATTACAATACAACCGGTGTTTAAGTGGATATTATATTGTGTAGGAATTACAGGTATTCAGTTGATTTGTTTTTTCCCTAAGGCGCTTCGCGGTTAATGGATGCGGGTAGGTATTGATTTATTGAAAGAGCTGACTCTGAATGTATCCGCATACATCCGTGAAGTGGGATAAAGGTTGGTTTGTTTGTGTGACTGATTCTAGGAATGTTGTAAAAGTTGGGAACCCTTTACGCTCGGGTAAGGCCCCGCGCGGGAACCACGTGCTGTCGGCTCGTGGCGCCGACAAACAAGCGTAAGGCCCTTCTCATTATTGTGAAGGACTTACTATAATAAATAATAAAATACTTCTAAATTCTTTACAAAATGCCGCTACGTCGGTTGTCTGGAAAACCGTGACCAATTGACAAGTCGAACGCCAAGTTCGTGGACAATCTTGTTTTGTCGTCATTTATTGGTATTTTTCCGTTTACTAGTGCATGTCTACCTGTAAGTTTCCATAGACTTCATTATGTTACATAATAAAATAGTTCTGCTTGTAATAGATAATTCAAACTTTTTTGATATTTATATACTTGTTTTTTAAGTACTTGGTCTGAGTGGTAATCATAGTTACCTGGTCTGAGTCATATCATATGATTGCAATGATAAGTAAGTAGAAAATCGTAATCATCATAATGTATACCCATTTTCCAAGGTTTTTGTTATGTGCCGTTCTTTTCCGGCATTTTACATTTAGTCTAAAAAACAAACGTTTGTGTTCGATAAGAATATTCTTAAATAATGTCAAGAACTTGGCCTAAGGTTTTTTATTTGATTCCTGACTCCTAAGGGCCTGATCTAAATTTTATGGCACATTATAAAATTCTATAATGTTTTTCGTAGTTTTCAAGTTTTACAAGCGTTAAGCTTTGTTGTCACCGCGATTTTATGGTGGGTATAGTTGGCCATAATTATCACTGACAGGTATAACAATGCGGGAAGGCTTGCCATTTCATTTTGATCTTTAATGCCATACGTAAAAGTTCACATGTTATGCAGCAAACCTATTCGTGCATTATGTTTATGACGATAATGTAATGGTCCTTTTATTAGATGCTTTTAGAAGTTTTTGGCTAGTTTTTTTTACGGTTCTAAAACCGTTAGATAAATATTAAAATGATGGAGTTAATAACAGCATGGATACTTACTTAGGTACTTAGTTACTTACTGTAGAATTACTTATTCTGTGCTGTAGATGAAAGATAAAGAAAAATATTTATTCAAGTGGGAAATTTACAATGGTTATGTACATTACATTAGATATAGGTACATAGGTTACTGAAGGGCTAAAAAGTAATATGTTCTAAGTAACATAAGCTAAAAAAAACCATTTTCTAGGCTCACCGTAAGCTAGAGCTATGTATATGAGACTAGTCCTGTTTGTAAATACATAGTAATAACACTTGGGCCTTGGGTACACGGAAATTATTCTTAAAAAGAGCAATCAAGCTAAAAGACTTAAAGAATTTAAATAAATAATCAAACCAGATAAACTAGTGACAAATTATTCCAGTCTACTAATGAATATGTGTCTATATCGACAGTTATTATTTACAGGGCTGTCTGTATGATTATAGACCGCCTTTCGAGCAAAGCCTGCGGCGGTTCGGTAGCAGGGACATGACCAGAACAAGCTCAAAAGACTTCTAAACCATAAAACTTTTAGAAGAAGACTTAAGCGCCCTGTAACCACTTTGCGCTTAGGTCGTTTCGTATTAAGCTGAAGCACTTGTCACTTTTTAGATCTCAACGGTAGCATTATGCTGTGATCAATCGACATTTTTACTGCCCCCCATTTAAACTTAATCACTGGGTTGCTGGATACCATTGAAATATATTGAGTGGGAAAATGTAGCAATAACTTACGTTCTGCTGTATTATGAGAATAATGGTAGATTATACGCCGTAAGATCGGTATTAGTAGATATCGCGTTAAGTTTCCACATTCTTCAAGCAGGGAGTACAAAATTACAAGTAAGTAATTAAAACTGTTTTTAGTAGAATTAGATGAATATTTTTTCAATAATTAAACTTCATATGATATAGCTTCACGTTTGAAAACTCATTATTCCCTCCCTCACCCTAGTGACATGCCGGTTCTAGGGATCACAATCCGGGGGTTTCACGCGACTTGTCCTGATTGATCAGTTTTAGAGATGGCAACCTTAGGAGAGAGAGATCTCTCGAGAACCCGGGCATGTCACTAAACTAAGAAAATCCGGGGAAACCCGGACGGATGGCAACCCTCACGCACGCGTTCTACTACTACTACAGCCTATTAGCGTCCTACTGCTGGGCACAGGCCTCTCATCACGAGAAGGTCAATAGCGTTTGCCGATGTTTAATTAGAGATATGTAGGTACACAAATAGATAGTTGTTAAAAGTTTCTCGAGAGGATCAAACCTGTGACATAGTTGAGATGTCTTTAGAAAAACAAAGTGTAATAATACTAATAATAATAAGTCAATAACCTTAACCGGCCACCATCTAACTCTCAAGGCGACGCCCGCGACCCGCCTGATAGGTTGATAGGTATCTCGGACCGCGCCGGGTATTAATTCTCTGTAATCACGCCGCCGCTACTGGCTTGATGCGCGGGCGCAGACTTATTCTACCGCTAGTCTATTTGAATAGATGCTGTGATAGTTTTCTGAAAGCAGTAGGAAGGTATATTAAATGCATACCTACTGACTGTAATATAGTGACTCCTGTCTGCAAACTGTGTACCTAAACAGTTTTGCAGGGTTATGTCTAGTATCATCAGGTTTTTGTATGTTTAATTATTATCATAAATAATAATGCATGCTAAATATTACGACATGCTTTTTTTAATGCAGTTGCTCAAAAAGTATACATTTCGATACCTGTTTGTCGTGCCAAAAGTTTGTCATTTCCGAACGAGCGCTTTTTGTTTTTTGAAAGCTAGTGAGCGTGCCTAAAGTTGTTTTTACGAACTAGTGCGTAAAGTTTTTTGAGCTTCATCCTGTTCATTTATTTCTTTATTCCTTTTTTTCACAAATGTATTAAAAAGTGTCGTTTGATACACGTGCAAAATTGACATTTTCACTCGTCCCTAGTGTTAACGCTCGCTTTCGCTCGAGCCAACATAACTGGGGACTTGTGATAAAATGACAAACTTTTCGCACTTGCATGAAATTTACTATTTTACAATTAAGTAAGTACTTATCTAGTTTCACGTTTTGAAAAGAAGATCGGCATATGCAATCGATTAGGTACAATTGGGTGCCTACTCGTTAGTTAAGAATGTAACTTAGTTATTAAAACCAACGGAGGAGGTCATAGCCTCATAACAAGTTAAACTACCAAATTTCCAGTTAACAACTGCAAGCCAGTCGGTTTTCATCGTAATATTGTCAAATGACGTTGATCAAATCAAATACATATTTTTTCAAAAGAAGAACATTATACCTATGTTTATTCAAAGTCAGTTGAATATGGAAGCGCCCGCTTCACCTATCTGTAATCTTCTTAATGACTACCGGTCATTTAGTTTTTACACCGTCACAGATTAGTTTCGAGAAGCTGACTCAACCGATCCCTATTCCCAGATTGAGTGTTTCCAGTATTCAATTAATTTTATGACCAATTTTAAAACTATACGGATGAACTATGTTATTGGTAACTATTTTTTTAATACAGGCGCTGTTTTTGACATTTCGATACCTGCTTAACGCGCCAAAAGTTTGTCATTTCCGAACGAGCGTTTTTTGTTTTTTGACAGGTAATGAGCGTGCCTATAGTTGTTTTTCACGAACTAGTGCGTAAAGTTTTTTGAGCTTCATCCTGTTCATTTATTTCTTTATTCCTTTTTTTCGCAAATGTATTAAAAAATGTCGTTTGATACACGTGCAAAATTGTCATTTTCACTCGTCCCTAGTGTCAAAGGGACTCGTGATGAAATGACAAACTTTTCGCACTTGCATCAAATTTACTATTTTACAATTAAGTACCTAGTTTCAAGTTTTGAAAAGAAGATTGCCGTAACCATCGACTTCTTGAAAACATGATCAAAATTAATCAATCGTATTCGATTCTTCTCTTCTATTGACTTACTTATCTCCGAGCAATGTTATAAATTAAAAATAACAGTGCGCTCGTGGTACCTATGTAATAAAACGTGTACGTTTATTAGTGACTACATTAAAGCAGATGATGCACGGAGTATAAGTAATTTAAAATGCTTTGATTGGACATTTTTCTCATTTCCTCTAAGACTGGCCGCAAAAAATAAATTAAGGTAAACGAATAGAACCTATATGAAGATAGAGTTGTATTTTAAAACCAAGACGAATCTATTAGAAAACTTCTATTGTAATTTAAAAGTTAAAGAAAACATTTATAAACTACTGGCTTCTGCCCGAAGCCCGCGTGGAATTCGGCTATCGCGTTCCCGCGGAAACTATGCGTTTTTCCGGGATAAAAAGTACCTATATCCTTTCCCGGGACCCCGACTATCTTCATGCCGAATTTCATCTTAATCGGTCCAGCGGTTGAAGCGTGAAGAGGTAACAGACAGACGGACAGACAGACAGAGTTACTTTCGCATTTTTATTATTAATATGGATATGGACTTCCTTCCTAGTAAACCGTCAATTATTTTATACAATCTATAGATACTGATATTTTTTGCAATTAAGGCAAGGAACTTAAAGTCATCAAGATTATTTATTTCTCGTAGATTATTGTTAATGTTTTAATGGGTAATTTATCGATAGAAATCGTGAGTAATTAAGCAAAGCGCTGTAGGATATATTTAATACCTACATCTAAGTATACGCTAGCTTCCGTTCTCATTAAAGATTAATTTTATCGTATCGAGACACTCGATTATTGCTGCACAAACTTACTCCTTCAGTTTCTTGTGGCGCCACATTGTATGTTTACTATGATTATTTGTACGTGCTTTAGTTTTACTTTTGACCGTGTACATGTATAAAGTGGTCACACTACCATAGCAGGCGCCTGCGTGACCGATTACAGATGTTTTTTTTTCACGTCACGTTCCTCCATCTGTCATTCACTGGCCAGTTTGAAAGCCAAAATTAATTAACGGTTTTAAAATGCCATTTAAAAACCAAATGCCTCCCAATTATAACCCGTATAATAAAGCCGGAAAGGCCAGTTCAAGTTTTCTTAAATGTCAAGTGGATTTGTGTCCAGTTAGGATTCAATAAGCGACCGTCGAGTTTTAGTGTGCAGGCATCTGAAAACTTCTTATGAGCGTTTATCCTGAAAGTTGGCAACGTCGCATATAGCTGTCAAATGTTTCGCTATTTTTATTAATTTCTCAATATTGCCGAATTAAAAAGGAAGATACCATTCTATGCTTGAATGACGCGTCTCGTTTTATATTTGTTGGTTAGGCATTCAAATGATAAGATTACATTAAAATGCATGGAAACTGCGATGGAAAGTTTGCAAAAGATATTACTTCCATAATACTAAAAACTTCGTGTGCCTATGATAACTGTTGCAATCCATACTTAATGTTTTATTCAACCATAGAGCGATAATTCATGTTTTCATTCAGTAATATTCAGAAATTAATGAAAACAGCAAAATATTTGACAGCTATTTGCGACGTTGCCAACTTTCGGAGTAAACCCTCTTAATTATTGATGATAGACTTTCGATGTCTAATGACTAATGTTCAGTAATTTATAAAGAAGAAGAATCTACTTATAATATAGATACCTATGTCACATAGACCATTAATATAATATTGGAAATGGAAAATGGACCGAATCATCGGCATAGTGACTTTTAATTACAACACAATCTTTAAAATGGTTTAGAGCCCAAATGTGATTTAAATTTGGTCAATTAATTAGGGATTTCGACTCCAGGGGTTTAGTGAGACCAATTTTACCTTTTGATTGCCCCAAATTGGTTCTTTATGTTTTAGGTAATACGGCTTCTTCATCTAAATGAAACGGTTTCTTGCCTAATAGATGCAGGGAAGTGGGACTTATTAAAATTGTATAATTCATTTACGAATAGGTCCAATTTGTTTTTCACCGGACGCAATTTATACCTTATTGACTACATGCTAATGAACAAAATAGCGTGTTCATGTGAAATACTGTGTGGCTAATGAGATGAAATTAAAAAAAGTCTTATTTACATATTTTAATGAGCGGTTTCGTTTTAGAAAATTAATATAGTTATTGAAAACCTACTTATATACAAACCAATACAACCAATATCATCTAAAAATGAATTGCTATGTGTTAGTCTGGCTAAGGCTCGTGAACCGCTGGACCTGATTTGGCTGATTCTTTTTTTTGTTTTATGTTCCATGATTCAGGGAAGGTTTAAAAGAAACTTGGTTAACTGATGACACTCGGTTCCTCTTCTATTTTGTATAAACTGTGGTAACCTATAATTCGTCATTTAGCATATTTCACTTAAGAAATCTTTGTGATTAGATAAGGTTGGTTGGTTTCCCAAATAAATAAATAAAAAACCGGGGAAAATCAGGAGCAGCTAAAAAAAACTTTGTATGAGAATTGCCTTCGGGCCAACAAGTATAATATAAATTTACTCAAACTTAAATATGTATGTCCCTTTCAACCGACGAAAAAAAAGGAGGAGGTTCTCAATTCGACGCGTATATATTTTTTTATGTATGACCACGCATATCTCCGTCAATTGTGAACCGATTTCGATGATTCTTTATTTAATTGAAAGGTGTACCTCCAACTTGAACCCTTTTAATAATTTGGTTTAGTTCTGATGATGGGATCCATGACAAAACGAGGGAACTCCTCGAAATTTGTTAGCATGTGTATGATTTTGGCATCAATTTCAAAGACTACAGTGAGACTTACGTCCCATCGTACACATGTTTGGAAACTATAGCCGAAATAATTTTTAAATAAAAAAATAGAACCTACTTCAAACTCCGACAGCCTGTGAAGTCGGTGTCAAGTGAACCGCCCCAAAGCTATGACTATCTTATAGTGAACTTAACACCAACTTCACAGGCTATCGGAGTTTGAAGGTTCTATTTTTTTTTTTTTTTTTTTTATTACACTATTTATTACAGTACAATAAAGAATAGGTACAGCTGGTATTTCATGTCATATCGTAATAGTATGATTACAGTATGTTTAAAAAGTCGTGGTGGCCTAGTGGCTCGACCTACCGCCTGTCAAGCAGAGGGTCCAGGGTTCGATCCCGGCTCGCACCTCTAAGTTCACTTATGTGCGAAATTCAATTTGAATGTACTACTGAGCTTTTCGGTGAACGAAAACATCGCATCTGCAAAGTAATTCAAAGATGTGTGTGAAGTCCCCAAACCGCACTGGGCCCGCGTGGGGACTCCCAAAAAGCCCAAAAGCGGGAAGCCCAAACCCTCTCCTGATGAGAGGAGGCCTGTGCCCAGCAGTGGGACGCAAATAGGCTGTAGTAGTAGTATGTTTACAGTTTTACATAGAATTACAACGAATTCCTTACAACCTTATTAATGTCTAAAAATGGCCAAATACCAGGTTGCCAAGTCAAAAAGCGACAATGGCGGGAGAGTGCATGAATGGGCGAAGCACTATTAAGTGTTCAGGCATTCACGCGCGCATAACGACCTCCGCTTACGAGCGTGAAACTTCCAGAACACGTTAATTTAATCAATGGAGCTTCTTACTACTACTATATGCATTCATACGTTGGCAATACTTAGTAGTTCATTACTTGTAAGCTTGGATACAATCAATATTTATAAGTAATTTAAAAAAGCAATCAGTATTTCAAATTGGTTCCTAAGCATCTTTACATTATTCATACAATAAACGCAATGCACGATTAAAGCATCAGTTTGCCCTTTAAACGATCCTTGAAGCTGTCCATGGAATTTTAACACACTCATGAATACTAACTGAAAATCAAACTCGAATACAAAATTTGACGAAAGTCTTAAAATTTCGAAAAGAAGCATCCCAAAAAAATCAAAACAATGATCTCCGATCACACTTGTGATTATGACGCCCACACGAAAGCGATTAAAAAAAACAAGTCCACTGAAGACACTAGAATACAGTAACGAATGTTTGAAGCACGCACACACGCGCGACTCCCATTAGTACATCACGACACAGTTAATCTGGCGCTTGGATTAAGCAGTAAAAGACTCTATGTGAACGGAGTAAGTGCTCCGCCGCGTTGTATTAGTTGTGTCGGCTACGTGAGGCGTCGGACAAGGAGTGTGCGCGTGCGCCGCTCGCTCCACGGCTTCTTATTATTATTTATTGTTGAATAATGTGAATGGTAATGCGTGGTTGTTCACGATCCCGCATAGCACCTGCCGTCTTTTCCCACAGTCGAGCTGTAGGCGCGCGCAGGAAGCGAGCGGGTGCGAGAGGAACAGAGCGATGTCTGCGCCCGCGCGTCGAGCGAGACGCACATAGGACAGCGTAGCGCGTAGCTCGTAGCGCTGAAAAAAAACGCAATCGTTAGAAGCGGGGAAATTAATGACACGCGGAGATCGCCCGTCAATGTTTCGAGTTAATTGAAACCGCACCAGTAAATTGTGCGTCGTGCAACTATTAAAAAAATTCGCTACTATGTTGTTTATCCCTGCAAGTGACCCTTGTATGGTTGTTATGGAAATAACCTAATTTATGCACGCGGTTTCGTGTTGGCATTCGCCGCGGGACGCTTAATACCCGCGAAGAAAAGCCTTGAAGTTCGTTGTAATTTTCGAACGCGATAACGGCGGTACCTATCGCAGCATCTCGGTAAATGTCATGTAATTTAATATGCAAATTAGCTGTTTTTTAATAATCCTTCACGAATGGCCGCTGGCACGCTGGTTTTTTTTCTTATTGCTCGGTAGCTACGGCTGATTGCTTAATTCTGTATCATTCGGGATTTCTCCTGAGATTTCGTCGTTTGATTACGGTGTGACCGGTATAATAACGCTTAATGTCTTGATTTACAATCAATTATTTTTTCAACATAACGGGATCATTGAAATAAAGCTAAATAAAGCGTAATTTTAATTTTAGTATGCAAATGAAGCTAATTGATACCCTCTTTAAAAATAAATGCTGCATTCCAAGTAAAAAAGAGATACGTAGCAGATGAAACTGAAAAATTCCAAGGGGGCGGAAACGAGATGCTGTCAGATAAAGTATCGAATTACAGAGCATTGTTGGCTTATACGCGGCCTTCCTTGTTCGATATGAATGCCTCCAAAGACGATGTAATTTTCCTGTTATGCTCCACCAACAAGACTCCATATTACGAAATAGCCATCGCGTCAATACCTCAATAGCCCGGATGTGCACAATTTAGTTTCGTTCAACCCAATGAATGCCTCTATAGTTCATTTAACAATAAAAATTGCTCATCCCGTGTCTTTAAAGATTTTTCAACGTTCCAAATTTAAATTACAAGCAGCCCAATATAAAGTGTAGCTGCATAAAATTAAGGTGCATTTTTAGCAAGCTGTCGTTGCTGTGGCCAGTTACTTTTTGCGTCAAGAATTGTCCACCATGTAGGTCAGTCTATTAAATCGGGTTGTCGAGGACCGGATGGGACGATCGAGTTTCAGTGATTTTAACAAAAACAACTTGAGTTACGATTTGCGTCACCCTATACTTTGTTTCGGTTGAAAGTGGCGTTTTAAATTTGTATGCCACTTGTCTGCAACAAAGTGACAATGTAGGTATTTAAATTTTAAAAAAAAACGTAAACGGAACTTTGAAAATTGTTCCAACAAACATACCTCCACATAATACCCAACATTTCCTGGCAGTAAATACGGCATCGTAGTGACAATTACCGAAATACTGCGTGTACCTATAACATACACAGCTTCCGTTGTCTTTCGGCAAATAAGGAGTTCACCATTTTGGTCACCAAGCAACTCCGTTCCTCATTCCTCATTAAAAAAAAGTACGTTACATTGTAGCGGGCTATATCAGGCTGTGCTCATCGGCTTTCCGCTCCACCAGCGCGGAGCCATCAATGGGCCGATTTTGCGACATTTGGCCGACCTCCGACCAGTGTGGCGGCCAAATGTGGCAGTAACCTGACTCTGCCGAGATTGGACATATGTCGTGGCACATGGTGGCAAAGGTCGACGAAGGTGGCATTTTTTATGGTCTTCCTTGTTTACGTGGTTAAACTGACCGTTGGAATCGCCAAATCAAATGGAAATCTATGTGCTTTATGTTTTAACCTGCCTACAATCTAATACGATTTTAGCTAACTACAGATCGTTTTTTTTTTGTTTAATCTGTGGTTGATTCTGGAACTACAATGATAAAACATTCCCAGTAATAATTGAGGAGCTTTCATACTTCACGCATTAAAATGGGAGCCACGCTATTATGTCGTTAAGGATAATACGTGGGTTTTGCGGTAAAAAAGCAAGCCCTTACATTGTTGCAGTGGCCTTTACTAAATACAGTAGCGGCCGCTCGATAAATCAACATCTCCATTACTTTTTTTTCACTTTCAAATAAAACGCTCCTCACGCACATTCGAATTTCGAACGTTCACAAATTATTGTCGTGATATTTTTCATGCGCACTCCTTGTGTGGCTTGTTGGTTGCGTATGTTTTGTCTCTTTTTCTCGAGAAGTTGGTAGCGTTTGGAGCACGTGCGACATGTTCTCTTTACCACCACTGTCGGCCGCAGCCGTCAAGGCTTGCAGCGTAAACTGAACTTCAGCTCTTTCGATTATAGTCCAAAATGGTGTTACGTTTGCAATTGTCGTGGCGGTCGAAAGTGTTAAAGGCAGAGCGTTCCCACGGTCGGCCGTCTTGCCCCACTCGTGCCAATGAAATAAACTGGCCGCACAGCACGTTCCAATTGCAAAACGCTGCTCCAATGAAAGTGGCGGAAATTGTTTGGGTTGAGTAATGCTCATGACGGACGTCGAACGAGATGCAATTAGATGCGTCGTGCCGGCATTGTTCCTCTTTAAGGACTCACGCTCCATCTGATTGGGCGTGGAGATTATTTGACTTTCTTTTGGAATGCCAACTTACGTATTTATTTATTTGACTAGGAGAAGTCTATCGGCAATTCATTTCAATATCTATTTTGAATGAAAAATTAGAATTGTCATTTATAAAATTGTAAAATGTTTGCTATATTACTTAGCGTATAATTGAGTAATTTTATTACAAACAATTCAATACCCTTTTTGATTCTTTTAATACTTAAGTACTACGCCTATCTTACAAACGCTAATTAATTACATATTTGATATTTGCGCAATAACCTCTTTTAATCCAGCACAACCGTTCTAAGTTCTTCACCTAAACACCGTATTCAACTTCTTCAAGTAGGAAAGACGTATCATTCATCAAGTTCTTATACATTATACGTCCTTCTGGTATTGACAGCGTTGCGATACGCGCCGTGACATTGCAGTGCGGGTGCGCCGCTGCTCGTGCCGCGCATGCGCGGTAAAGCACGCCACGGGAGCTCTTACACAGCCACGCTGGCTGCAAACATAGCGCCGATTTGAACAATATGCGTCGGACATAAGGTTCGTTTTACGCTTTACGCTTTGTCGACTGTGGCAGTCATAAGGTAACCAACGCATTCCCATCTCAACGGTAGAAAACCCTTTGTAACTCAAATCAGAACGCCGTAACTCGTTCTTTATTGTGCGACACTTACGCCGTTTTTGTTACGGTGTTTCTACATCTGATCTAGCACACGCCGAATGGTTAGAAAATGAGCTAAATTTGCATAGATGGTTTAATATCTATTACGTAGTTTTTGACTTGATATTAAATGAAAATGCTGTTGTATTATCTACAGCAATGACGGGCAGTTCCTAATTAATTGTTCAATTACCTAAGTAGAATAATTCTTGTATTAAACACTTCTAGGTATCTATTTATTGTCTGGAAAGATTACTTATGATAAAGAAGAACGACGGTAGAGATCTTCTACTATCTAAAGTCCCGCGCCTTCACATTTCAAAACGCTTCAATTTTTTTATTATTATTTAAAAAGCACCACCAACACTCTCAACGCATAGTTGATGGCTGTCTCAGCACGCACACATGTGTTGAGAGTGTTGGTGGTGCTTTTTAAATACATTGAAGCGTTTTGAAACGTGAAGGCGCGGGACTTTAGATAGTAGAAGATCTCTACGAATAGTGAACAGCACAAATCAATGCAAATATGCAACTTGCGTCGCGCGGCATTTGAAACCAGAGTACCTACTTATCTGCATTCTTAGCCTAATAATAGATTCTTGACAAGTTTTCTAGGTCGTTAAACTAGACAAGGAATATAAATTAACTAGCTTCTGCCCGCGACTTCGCCCGCGCGGAATTCGGTTATCGCGTTCCCGCGGGAACTGTGCGTTTTTCCGGAATGAAAAGTAGCCTATGTCCTTTCCCGGGACCCTAACTATCTCCATGCCAAATTTCATCCAAATCGGTCCAGCGGTTGAAGCGTGAAGAGTAGAGTGTATGGATACTCACAGTTCGAGGAATCGGAGCGAAATTGTCAAAAAATATAAAATCCAGTCAAACTCTTTTAAGTATATTAAATACCGTTTCACGCATTCATTTCTGAACGGATTTTCGTAATATTTGTCATGGATTTAGACTAAATATAGACTAGGTATAACTTAGCACATACTTACACATTTTATCTCGACCTTCCTAAAAGCAAAGGATCCTGATTGAAGCGGGAACTATGGCGTTAGACTCCAAACCCTCTACATCACTACATAGTATAAAACAAAGTCGCTGTCTGTCTGTCCCTATGTATGCTTAGATCTTTAAAACTAAGCAACAGATTTTAATGCGGTTTTTTAATAGATAGAGTGATTCAAGAGGAAGGTTTTCGTATATATTTTTGTACCTATAGTTTAACGCTAAATTCCCTCGGGAACGCTATAACCGAATTCCACGTGGACGAAGTCGCGGACAGAACCTCATCATCATCATTTTAGCCGAAAGACGTCCATCTGCTGGACATAGGCCTCTCCCAAGGCTCGCCACTCAGACAGGTCCTGTGCTGCTTGCTTCCACCGGTATCCCGAACTAAGGTACTTGGACTTAGTTTATACTCGATAAGGACCCATATCGACTTGTCACCGACCATGGGTGCCTATTAGCGAGATGTATCTACAAACACGCGCCTTCTATGTTGTGGCAGATGATAATTAGTAATTTATGATTATGAGAAAACGCATGAACGTTCGCGTTATTGAACTTGCGTAATATCACGATAATGTTGCTGTGTGACCTAACGGTACCTAGATACTAACGTAATAGTACATTACAGACCTAGGGTGGTGAATTCGTAAATGTCCCAGATCGCAGGTTTCTGTGATAAATATGCGATCTGGGGCTTTACGAATTACCGCCCGTGGTTTATCAAAAGTTTTACGTCTTGCCTTGGCCAAGAAGTGAGATTTTCTCTCCGCGTAGCGGGCAGAAAATCCCACTTTACAGCCAAGGGTGATGTAAAAACATTGATTAGCGGCTGACATTAGAATGAGGGTTGACACTTAATATCTGATAATAAGTAGATAGACGTTCACGGCTGGACTCGACAGCCCTGTGTTGTTCGATATTAAGCATGATAACAATAAGAATCATTTATTTGCCAGAACATGTCCTAAAATAGTACATTGTGTATTAAGGGCGGTAAGCAAGGAATTGTAGTCGAGAGCATTTATAAGCCCGAAACCGAAGGTTCCTATACCGCCCGTGATACACACAATGTTTTTCATCACACTTGCGAGGAAAATACAGGAAATATTCACTAGGACGACCTGTGAACTTGTGCCTGTAGGTTAATCGGCATCGCGAACAAAGCTTTTTCGTTTATTTTTAAATATTAAATTCGTACTGGCCACTATCAATGGTGCCACCATTTAAGTAGTTTTACTTTTTAATTTGTATTATTTCGAAGAAAACAATTGAAAATAAATACATTAGGTACGGCCCGTGGGCTCATAAGAAATCTCAAAAGCCCGTGGTCATAATCTGGGCCTTAGACACTACTTTGCCTGCCTGTAATGACACCGTTTTCGAGCAAGTGTGATGAAAAGAATATTGAAGCATTGCCTACTTTACAACTGTATCAGGAAGTGTAAGTAGGTGTCCTATCTTAAATAGAATACCTATACTATTCTTAAGAGAGTTTGCCTGGATTTTTTTAGCCATTTGTGTTCTAAATTTGGAGATTCATTCATTACATACCTATTTTACAACTTACAATAATTTAAGGTAGTATCTTACCTAGCCTTAAAAAAAACAATCAAACTTAACATAAAAGGCATGTAACAAGAACTAGGAACGCGGTATTGCGGATAGTTAACGAAAGGATAACGGCCCTCCGTCACCACCACCACAGCAGCCTATTTAGGGCCCACTGCTGGGCACAGGCCTCCTCTCATCACGAGAGGATTTGGGCTTTAGTCCCCACGCGGGCCCAGTGCGGATTGGGCACTTCACATACATATTTGAATTACTTCGCAGTTGCGTCCAGGTTTCCTCGCGATGTTTTTCTTCACCGAAAAGCTCAGTGGTAAATTCAAGTTGAATTTCGCACATAAGTAAACTTAGAGATGTGAGCCGGAATGGTACCCCGACCCTCTTGCATGAGAGGCGGTAGGTCGAACCACTAGGCCACCACGGATCAGACCGAACTTATGACGGACGGATGCATGTAATATTACTCTCAAGTAGATGTGTGTATATGTCTTATCTACGAGTAATAAAACCAAATTATATCAAAATCCGTTCAGTACAAGAAAGTGCTTCAAACTGCCATCCATCAATCCAAACTTTCACGATAATATTAGAGTAGGAAGTGATTTTAATTAACACAAGCGTATTTAATTACCCCACACGTAGTCGTAAATCATAAAAACAATACCTACCAGAAGATGTTAACAATGGCGGCGTGCGCGAGAGTTCCCAAAGAAGTAACGGAGCGATCGATTATTTTCATACAATCGACCATCTAAAGGTCACGCGTAATGCCATTCAACGCGTACTAATCTATATTGAAGAAACTACTGCTTGCCCGAGGAAAAACGCCTGAAGTTCAACTTGGTACGAACCAATTTAGACCGAAAAGCAGAGAGCGCAAAGTTGATCTCTAAAGCAAACTATAAAGATCATTTGTTAAGCATCAAACACGATACACGAGCTATCGCAATGTAGTATCTCAGCGCGGGCTAGTAAGGTCGAAACTTAAATTGATTAAGATTGCAGATTGTGTGTCGTGTGTACCGTGAAGCCAGGAAGCTCATTGTTGGGTCACGTTCTCACAACTCCCCTTTTCTTAGGGGGAATAAATAATTGCACTTTTTTCTGTCGCATATGGCCAAGGAAACGGGGGATTGTGCAAGACCGTTCCCACGGTTCGCCCCTGGGGTATAAAGGCCGATTGGGGTCAAGAAAAAATACGTGCCAGCATAATGTGAGGGTTTCTTTTGTAACGGCAGATGTACGAATCTAGGGTTAAGTGTGGAATTGCATCGGAACTTGAATTGATTCACGCTGTTTGGGAATCTCGCTTATTGTGCTGCTACCCATTAGATTTTTTTATGCATTGACATACACAAATCCCATTTCGTGCCAATAGTCAGCGACTCTACTCTCTTATGCAAAATATGGTAACATCTTGAAAATACAGAAATACCAACCAAAACGCTTTACTTTTTATATGTTCTACGCAATATTTATAAGTAAAACCATAACCATAACAGTTCAAATGTAACGAGTTGTACCCGAAAACTGTAAAAACCCCGAAATGTGACGCTCAAACAAACATTTTTTGCTAAACACTCTTAAATGCCATATCTCGAAAACAATTTCAAGGGTTCCAATTTCAAAATCCACTCGCCACTACAGCCGCCATTAGAGATAAAAAATAAAAACGTGCTGGAAAAAAAAGAATTGCACCTTTTCTAAGGCGTTCTATATTTGAAAACTGGTCGCGTTCCCACGCTCGCCCACGCCAGTTGCGCTCTACCCCTCTATCTTGAGTTTTTTTGTGCCATTATACAGGCGATATTTATGTAAGCACACGTGAAGAAACGTCGTATGTATAATTTAAGAATAATAGCGATAATCAAGGTATCTCGAAGTGTTCTTTAGTGTTCTAAAGTAAGAAGTTTTGTTGATTTTGTTGTTTTATTAAGGTCTACTTCATTTTAACATTGGGTTCATTAGACATTGGAAATTATCCAAAGCGTATCTAAAATGTATCTAAATTAAGTGGCGTGTACTTTATTTAATGTTTAAAAAACGATACTTTCTTTTAAGATCACTTAGACTAAGTAATAATAAATTACACTCAATCAACGTGGGGCATGTGCGAAATAAACACTACACACATGAATTGTAAACTAAATCTCATTACAATATCAGTACAGTTCAATTTCGTTTCACCTTTGAATATTCTGGAAGCTGCATTGAATAAATGGAGCTTTATTGTGACGCGTTTGAATTCATATTTGGAACGCGTGTGTTCGTCGAAAGAAGGCACATGCACATTGCGTTCAGCCGGGATCCGTTCCCACGATCCACGCGACATATGGCGCGAGCGGGGTGCGTACGCGTGATCAACGGTTGTGAAAAAAAAACTGGACTTAGCGGATCTATGGGATCCCGCGTAAATACAGATAAGGAAAATCGATATACTTAATGGATGAGTTGCTTGTTTAGGTTAGTTTGAGAGAATATTTTGAGCGATTGCAAGAATTATCTTGCAGATTTTAGGATGTTTGCCTTTTGTACACACCTCCATAACTTGAAAACACCGATAAGATAATGCAAAGATTTTAGTGCATTTCAATGTTGACGTTATTTTTTTCTATTCCAAAGTGTAATAGCCACATGGTTACCAATCACATAAAGTCTCGTTATCAGTTTTCTTTTAGTTAAAAATCAGGTTACTAGTACCTAAAACCTATAAACGTTACTAAATACTGGCACATTATAAAGCCAATAAATCCAACCAAATTAAAAAAAGTCTTGACTGCCAAGGTCAGGCAAATTGTTCCGAATTTAAAATTTCAAAGTGTTTTTTAGCGGGGGCAGGTGTGGCGCGCGCAACTGTCGTCGTTCCCACGGCTCGCACACCGGCCTGCCTGCCAGTACGGACCGTGTCAGGATTACCAATTACCACATTAATGATTTTGTTTTTAATGTTGCAAGTTTGGGAGTTTGATTTTTTTATGCGATTGTTACTACACGTTGCTACGAATTCGTAGCGCGTCTACGAGTTTTAGGCTTAGAAGCTAACGAGCTACATTATGCTCCTGTAGCGAATCCTAATGTAAATTTAAGTCAGCGTTTTCACTAAAGCGTATATTTCTCATTAGCCAATACCCGATATTCAACAAGTGAGTAAATAAGAACGCTATACTTACGCAAGTGTGAGTCATCGGCGAAAATAACACCATATTTTATTAATGTCAAATTGTTTTTATGGTTGATATTTACCATGTGTCTGCAAATTTGCCAAATGAATAAACCACAGTACAAACTTTAAAAACAAGTCATAATATACAGACGAGAGCCTTATTTTATTACATACATAATATGCGAGTAAATCTGTGTATCTGAACTTATTAATAAATCCAGAAAGATATCAGTGATGATACGGTGATATCATATCACCGTATCATCCTTGTTTATGATATTATGATATCCATATAAATATATGTATAATAATTGTATTAATTCAATATAGCATTGTAATATCAAAATTACTAGATTGTAGTACTTCTTACGTCTTGTCATTCAGATAAAGCCACACCTAGCACAGATTCCAGTAGTAAATAGTCCTTGAGTAACATTGTGGCGCAAACAGCGGCGCGTGCGCGCACGGACACGTGTTGCCTTTGTTTGTAATGAATGGACCAGTATTGTCCTAATGGGCTACAAATAACGTTTGTTTAGGAATTAGAAGCGGTGATGAGGTTGGTGTTTCATTATTTTGACTGTTATGTTGTTTTGTTTGGTGCTACTAACTAATAATAATTTAGGTGTAAATTTTAGATACAAGGAACTTACTTTGAGAAATATTTTAAAATACCTTCCTACATTTTTTAATCATCAGAAAATAAGAATATTGACAGTTTGTCAATTAAAAGTATATAGTACCTAGTAGGTATATTTTGTGAAAATTTCCCCCAACAAACAGTGTCAAACAAGCACATGACATAGCAGATATACTTTTACTTCGTAAAATAGCGCCATCTGCCGTGCATTGCGTGAACTTTTACCAGGAAGAGTGTTTAACAAAGAGGAGATAGGGGATTCGGAAGTATTTGCAAGACAATGCTTCCGTAGACAATATCTTTATAGGTCAGAGAGCAAGCCATTTATTAGGGTCGTGTGATTTTTGCAAGTAATAGGAGGGTGATGCTTGTATAAAATTTGACGCCTTTGGATTAGGAGCTTAGTTATTTTTCTACCTTCAACAAGGAAGTAACGGTAATCGTGGTCGCCAGTGATTTTTATCCGTTTTGCGAAAAAAAAGGTTGCGTAATTTTGAAATCGCAGTGAAGTGTTTGGTGAAATTCTGAAGTGGAGTGTAACCTTTTCTTGAAAGTGCTGACTAAATGTTAAGTTTTCGTGTCTTTTAATAATATGACATAATAATGGATGCATTGGGGAAGGGAAGTGTTTACAAACGTGGCGTACAAACCTTTCTGAAGAGATTAAATAGGTACTTAACACGTCTAGGTACTCTAGGTGACATTAAGACATGGGTACCTATTTCATCCGAGTCATTGAGTAGAAATTACTTATGTATGTTAATCTCTCCGTATCAAAAAGGTTGTGTAATGAATGCGAATGCCAGTTGTCAACAAACTATGTACATATGTTGGATCGCGAATGACTCATTTATTTGCAGTGGTTAAGGCATATTAATATAATTTGACATAAATAAGTATGTCTCATAGTACAAAGTGCTAATAAGTACCTAAGTTAAAATAAGTGCAAGTGTTAATAGAGTAAGTTGATTATAGTTAATTTAAAACAACGACACGATATCACTATTAACAATTAATCTTCCATTTAATAAGTAGACAAAGACGGAGATTTCAAGTTACTAAATTGTAATTGAATTTAACATAAGTAAGTTCTACTTTGAGGATCATCACTTATTCCAAACATGTAGGTGTTCGTATCTATGTAGGTATCAATAAGTAACGATCAAGTGAAAATGACTCATGAACATTCAAAGATAAGTTGTCATCCTGGATTTCTAGACTTTCCCTTAACCGCGCTCGCGCCAGCTCACAAGTCATAACTCTGACGCAAATGGCTGTGTTTCATCTGTGCAAACGTGATATAAAATGCGGTGATATCATCGCCTCAACTCGAGCTACAGGTGTCTCATTGGTACCCCAGGGTAACACTTGAAGTCGAGGATGACGGTAAATCGGTCTGTCTGGTTCTATATTGATTTATGTGGAGTAGGTAATCCAATCCAATAAGCCATTGGCTCAGGTCGCGCAATTATTTCCGGATATACCTATGTAATAAGAAAGCTGCCCACGTATATTACGAATATTTAGCTTTGTAGTAGGTTTGTATAGATCTGTGTCTAAGGACCATATTCAAGGTCCTAAGTATTTTTAGATTTTTCAGTACGCTTGTTTACTGATTAAATACTATTCTTGAAGACACGTCAAGAGCTTACGGAACTCACGGCAGTTTGGAAGATTTCCCACTGAAAATTGTTTGTTCACTAATTTCACTATACCTATTATATTATACATATTATGTACTTTATGACATGTCATGTCCTTCAAAACTTCGGTATGTTGAATTTGAGGACTTGTTTGAGTTCTGTTTATTAATAAAGATTAGTCCTAAAATTCAAAAACATTGAAAAAAAATTTTTTTTTTTAATAATTTCAATTGACAATTTAATTTTAAAAAGTTGTCAATGTTTTACGTGCCTTCAGTTCAAGATATCATAAAATTAATGGCTCACCTATAGCGAGGCGAGGCTTCGCCCGTTAAGATCGGTTAATTGGCCCAGAGATCCATTACAGTAAAGGCAGTGAGGAAATAATGAAATGAAACGGGTAATCGCATTCGAACTGTAAGAAGCTGCGATAATGCAGTTCTAATTGCTTCTACCAGCTTTATTCCCCGTGCAACGCTTAATAGGTATTTAATTGTAATTGAAATCGAATCAACTTCGGCGCACAATCTTCAATTAACCATAGATCATAATTACTACAGGTTCAATAGCACCGCCGCTACCTTTTAATGGACCCTTCTGCTCTCGAAACCTCTGCACGTGCTTAGGTAATTTCCAAACATTCCAAAAGTTAACAATTGAATTGAAATGCACGTGTCTCGAAATTGTGAATTTGAAATTGGAATCGAAAAAATTTAACCCAAATGCAAGAGTTGCGGAATTGGGAATAAGGGTTGCAAAAAAATCCTTTCTAACCGGAGCGCGGTCCGAGCCGAGTGCACGTGCAGGAACAATGCGGTGACTCACGGAGCGCCCGGTACGAACGCCGTATTATTAAAACTGGAAAGAAAAAAAAGATAAGCGCTCTCGTCGTACCGCGTCAAGAATTGTACATCTGCCGAAATTTCTCACGGGTCCGCCGCGAGACGCGTATGGTATTATTACGCTGGACCGCTTCGCTATCGCTACCTACGTATTATAGATCTTGCAGTGTCTGGTAATTATGACAACTGGCTAGCGGTATCTGCCGGGCACTTTTTAATAGCGTGCATTAGCATATCGGGTTGTGCCGTTTGGCGCGATATCTCGTCCCGAGAGCTCTCTCGATTAATTCACGCCTAAGATGAAAGTCGCGACGGCTTTTCGGCTTAATTATGAAACCGTGACTGCCATTTGCTGTAATTATTAATTAATTAACTATTTTAACTAGTTGGTAAGTTGTGCGTGTCCGAACACGCTTGTGGGAGAAAGCTTTTTGCATTGCACGTGCGTCGATAAATTATCGTCGTATTGTAATCGGCCTTTTGTCAACCAAATAAGAGTGTTATTCTTCAGGAACGTACTTGCACAATAAGGCTTTATTTTTCCTTTTTTGGCTCCACGCGAGTCCTGACTTGTCGGAGAGGTGCTTCTTGGTAACAGGTTGAAACTTGTCGGCGGTAGTGCGCTCGGGGTGTTTTTAAATGGCGCAAAAAGCCTGAAAACACCATTTAAAAGCCGTCCTCTTGAATGAAATGAAAGTGCTTATTATTTTTTACAAGTATTATTGTAGTTACTATGTCTGGTAGGTAAGGTACGTAATAAATGACGACTTCAGAGAAAACATTAAGCACCGTTAATTGTCGCCGTGCGGACGAAGAATGTAGCTAAAATGAATAAGCATTAAAATACACGAAAGATAAATTCATGTTGCTTTATTCAGTACGACTCCTCAATTAATCTCCTTGTAAATAGTTTGTGATCAGAAAAAGACTACTCTGCATTCAATAATTACAAGTTTAACTCGGTATTTACATAGGTATCACGTTGATCTACATTCTACATTCATCGCGTCTCTTGCGACTTTTATTTTCGAATAAATACATTAGGTATTTTCAAGTTTTTAATATATTTATTTAGTATGCATGTAGGTACGCATATTATGGCTATGATTAAAATTAGACTATAGATATGATGACCTGTGCGTTGTGATATCGTTCGAGCCCAGAATGTCATTTATATGCAGATTTGCGACTGTTTTTCTTAGGTACATATATTGTATATTGATTTACTTTAAATCATGTATTTAATGTAGCGTAATAATACCATACGCGTCTCGCCGCGGACCCTTATTTGACTCCACCACCACCACCACAAAAGCCTATTTACGACTCACTGCTGGGCACAGGCTTCCTCTCATCATGAGAGGGTTTGGGCTTTAGTCCCCACGAGGGGAAAATATGGATTGGCGACTTCACACACATGCTTGGATTACTTCGCAGTTATACAAATAATGGGTAGGTATAATGTGTAAAAATGTAGTTCTGACACTGAGTGCTTTGGTGAAAACTAAACTCACTGCATTGCTAATAAATCATTAGATCGGTGCTGATCTATGTCCTTAACCCTCGTGCTTGTATGTGATATTAATGTAGGTACTTGGGTAACCCAAGTATTATTAATTTGGCATATACCTACATATAAAACTTCGGTAAACTTGGCTTCGATAAAAATGACAATCATGTTCATCACTATCACTTTATATTATAAAGTAAAGTACCCCACCGCGTCTGATGTCTGTCTGTTTGTTCGCGATAAATTCAATTACCTATCGAACGAATGATCCGATGATGACTCAATGTATTTTCATGCGGGTTTCATTAATATACACAAGGGGTCCAATAGGAATGTTTTTGTGAATGATTAAATTAAATTCAACTAGTATTATTTCAGGAAATCTGCGGAAGTAAATGGTATTATTTCGTTCCTGAAACGTAACGCCTATAAATACCTACGTCAATTCAAACATTTCTAATATCTGTTATAAACAAAAAAAAAAGTTGATTAGTTATTTGTTACAGAAAAACTACCAAGATCTATATTCGAGTATCGTTGGGCAACACCTAATGCTCAGGATAGCTATTGTTTCTGTCATAACCATAATCGGCTATCTCAATCAAAGTCCACTTAATCACGTCGGGCTGTCCGAAATGAAAAAAGGTAAACAGTAACCACTAACCCTTTGACCGCTGCGTCAACGCAAACGCAGCGCCAATTTGAACTTCACGCTCACGACGCAAAGCACATTTTACGCCTCAAGTTTTGCCGGACTTTGCCGCCCATGGCGGTAAAAAGTGACTATTAAAACCCAGTAGCGCGGCCGCCTTGGGCCACGCACGTGCGAGCGCGCGCGCAGCTCGTTTGACCGCTTTTGGCCGACCTCAGTCGACTCGTCTGAAACCTGTCAGATTCAACTGCAGTTACTAAGGCTACTGTATTCTTATTTTAAATTCACTATAGTAGCATTCTACGCTGATTACTTTGCTCTTTAATTTCTGTGATAAATAGAATGCTACTAGAGGTACTGTAAGGGTAAGGGTTGAGTGTGTAGTGAAAAATATAAAGTTTCATTTCATTTGTTTTTTATTCAAACGGTTGAACCTATTCGAGTTGTATACAAAATAAATTATTATCCCCTAAATTAAAGCTTGTCAAGGAAGATCACAATTATCAATATCCCTACTTATCCCTAAATTTATACAATTCAAAATATCACATCGCGATTCGTTAATACAATTAAAGCTTTCGGAGTTATCACGAATCTATACCTAACCCTATTATGGCACCTTTGTTTAAAGCTAGCATCACAGACGATTGCGGAAACCGGAGCGCAGCACTGGTTTCCTGGAAGACACGGATTGTTGTTGTTTTGGGCTCAAGCCTGGACCCAGCGGTCTTGGAAAGCGGGGTACTGCTGCTCGGGGGTTTGGCACTCGGTATAGCAGTGCGCGGCTGCGAAGTCGGCTTCGGTCTTGGTGACAGTCGTCCAGAAGAAGGTGCCAGCTTCGGTGCGAGCGAAGTGAACCGGGATGTAGAAGTCGTCACGTGCTACCGGCACGAGGTCGCACGTGTCATCTTTGTTGTAAACAAGGAAGGCGGCGCCAGGCTGGCACGTTTCCATCTCTTCGTAGATCTTGCGCTCCAACGCCTCGTTGCACGCGTTCTCATCGGCTTCGAAGGTGTTTTCGATTTTGGCGGGAACATTTCGTTTCGTTGTTTTCTTAATGATCTTCATTAGCGGTTTCAGCAGAGCTTTGAGGCCGCTGTTCTTCATCTTCTCGTTGTATTTGTTCTCGTTGATCGAGTTGTTTGTGGCGATGATGTACTCGTTGTTGGCGTAGTGAGACATGGTGAGATAGATCAGGTGAGCGTGTGTCGCAAGTGAGATCACAGGCGGGAATGTGGGGCTGCTCGGGCCGGCCGGGCTTTTATACCCGGCGCGCCGCCCCCGACAAAAGCTCGTACGTAAAAAGCTCCCTGTGTGCGTGAGTTAAGTGGTTTATTCGATACGTTTTCATAAACTCCAATGGGTTTCTATTATGATGGGTTTGTTAGATACAAACAGAGGTTCTAAACGGTATAAGATTGTAGAGACGTGAAGACATAATATACTTTCAGCAAGGATTATTTAACGATAGAAGATAGTAAGTCATGATAACGATGATAGTTACATTTAGTGAGTAATATAGTATCTAGCTAACATTTAACTGTAACACGTTTATAGCTTTAGATTTAAGATAGTTCTTAGTTTTAATCATGTACTAAAGCCATTTATTTATTAAAATACAAAAGCAAGTTAGTTTTAATAGTATACCTACTTATCAAGAGAAATCCGGTTGTTATTATGTGGTAATAAAAAATTGCATCAAGCCAGAGTGTTTCAGTTTCCACTCCCATAAAACTCGATAATACGGAATTCATGTTAAAACCTCCATTAATAATGTTATGCAAATATGAATCAAAACCGCCAATCATATTAACACAATAGAACTTAAATTGGTTTTCATGAGTGTCCACGTGCCGTCCACACGCCGTGGGTAAACTGGGTAAGCCGAGGGTAAACATGTGTTGATTACCCTTACAATGCGATTGTTATCGGGGGGTCAGTAAGTCATGGGGGGCCCTGTAGCGGGGTCATCGAGGGGCGCGAGCGACTCACGCGCAAGTCGCGTGACGCCGATCCACACTTGATTATGTTATGAGTAAAGTGTATGATAAGGTGCATGGATTGAAATTGAATAGTTACAAGTACTAATAGTTTTTTTGATCATCATCACCGTCATGCCAGCTGACGTCTACTGGACACAGGCTTGTTATCATTATAACAATTGTTATTTGTTGTTGTTGTTATTGATGTCATTAGAAAAATTATTTTGGGTTAGAAAATTTAATCCTATCTCCAGATCAAGCATTTGAATAATTCAAACCAACGGCATTAGCATTTTGTTAAAGAATTAACAAACATAAAATGCCACCTACACACAAAATATCCAGCTCGTACCGGTCCAAACATGTAAGATTTTTTTCTTGTATGTCCAAAGAGAGTATTACAAAAAAATCAAGTTTATAAGAAATCAGTGTAGCGGTGATAGTGGCTGGCGTCCAATGGGGTGCGCGCGCGCCGGCAGGTGCTGCGAGCCGCGCACGCACACACGCGCGCGCAGTTTAAATATACGACCACTGAACACGTGCATTCGAAGGGGATGAAGATACGCGCTCGTCCGCGAACCGAGTGGGACGGTGGATGTTTTTTATCGAGATGCATAGATTCACGACTCCCTCATATCCGAAATAGGGTAACGCAAAGGCTAATTTGGTTATTGAAAATTGAGGGGTTGTTCGTGGGAATGCTCTCGGCTCCTAGGTTCCCAGGGTCGCGCGCACATTGAGCTTTTTTTCGGCGATACGGAACCGCGACAGATGGCGAGCGGGCCCGCGATCGCGTTCTGCTTTGTTATAATAAATCGTATGGGGCATTGGAATTAAACGTTCCATTTTGATGGCTCAGCGCGTTAGGGAGGGATGAAGATGTAAACAAGTGTAAAAGGGGTCAGTGGAACTCGGCCGCGGCTGTAATTAAATCTATATTAGAGCCATTTTGAGATTATTAGGCGAGATTGTTAGGGGTTGAAGATCATTTGGGGTTTTTCGGAAGATTATACCAATTAGAGAATTGCTTAGCATCACATTTGGAAGTTTTGGGTTGTGAATGGTAATCAAATGGTAGTTTAGGCAAATTGCTGGATTCGAATGGTGAGTGCATTCATTAGGCTTTCTAGAAAAAAACTGACATTAGGTACCAAGATGCAATATTGTATTGGTTCTAATGTTTGTTTGAATGAATTGAAAAAAATCTTCTATCTAATATATTTCACGTGACAGATATCGCTTTAGGGGCTTACCTTATTTATTAGGATCACGCTGGTCAGAGACCTACCTGCTGCGGTTCCCACGACTGAAGACGCTGCAAAAACCTGTCACAAAGGTCCTAAAGAATACCCTGAAGGCACTTTGCGTAATATTTAAGGGGGTATTGTCTGCGACAAGTGCGTGGGACCGAGGGGTGAACCCACCCCATCCCCTATTCAGTTTACACTTGTCACGGCATTCGGGTCAAATATGAGATTTTTTTCTTTGTTATGCTTTAATTTATGAAACTTTTGTGAGCAGGTAGGCATGAGATTTGCTTCATAATGCGATTTATAATTTAAGATGCTGTGGAACTCTGACTCGAAAAGAAAAACATGAGATTTCGTGTGATTTTGCGCTGACAGTTTCTGTTAAGATACCTTCGATGTGCAAAATTTATGTTAGGTAAGTATGATGTAAGTATAATGATTGCGAGAATCCGGGAATACGTTTCACGGTTTGATGTTGGTAGCACAAGACCAGATGAGTTGTGAGCTGACATGATGATGATGTAATGTATAACGAAGGCAACGTTAAACAACCCTAAGTAATGAGCTGTGTAGGTGGGCTTTAACTCTCCTCAAACAGAGGCGCGTGCGCGGCTTGTGTGCAGTAGGCACTCATGCGTTGTATAGCATTAGTTATCGTGCGACATGACACACCGCTTGCGAGCCGCGCACGCGACGTGCACGAGCTGGGTACGCGCTAGGTGTGACGCTGGCATAAATTTCTCGAGTGGTGTCCGCGAACCGGGAGACGAACTGTCAGTAGGCTTCCAACAAGATGGAGTGACGACCTTGTAAGGTCGCGTGAACGCAGTGGATGCGAGTGGCACAAGACCGGTCTGAGTGGCGCGCCTTCGGGGAGGCATAATATAACAGCTTTCGGTTGAAATGATGATGATGAACTAAACCTGGGTTAAAAGGCTAACCGGAGTTTAGAAGCTTGCTGAAAGTAGGTCCGAGTGTCACAACGACGCAGCCTAATTGGAATACATGTATGACGCAAATGTATAAGGCCGATATTAAAAACACTAACCTCGGGTTAACCGCTTAGGTTAAGCCTTGGTGTAAGTGGGTCTTAGGTAAGATAGTTTACTGATCGCCGATTCGAAAAAAAAGATGAGTTACATAGTAGTTTATTAGTTACGTAGTAATAAATCTGCGAAGCTGGCAAAGTAATTAATGTACGTTCTTCAAAACCCATCCTACCCGTATTTTTCTGAATGCTGTAAAATATCATTCTCCAAAATCACAGTCCTTTGTTACTCGAGTGTGGGAATTTCGGTTACAAGATTAGTTGAATCAAAATTGGGGGTGGAAAATAAAGGGCCATGTATAAATCATCCCTAATCGTTTCTTTTGTTGACTGTACACTTGTTGCGTCACCCATACCGTATGAGATTTTTTTACAACTTTACACCTGCTGTTTATGAACTACGTGTTCTATGAATACACCCCTATCTTTATACGAATAGGGTAGCAGTTACAGGCACATGAATTTGTCAGTGGCATTGGATGTTGGTAAATATAACGGGGGCGTAGAACTTAGGGGTTGTTGAACAATTAACTGAATCGCAGGTAAAATCATTTCTAATTGAGGTGAACAAAAAAAGGTCAGATGATTTTGCATTTATATGGCGAAGGTGATCGGATGATGAATTTGAGGGACTGCAGCCATGGAAAATAAATACAAAAGTATTTTATTTGTAAAATAAGAGCAAGGCGGTGACTCATCGATCGTATTTTGGATGGTAAATTTATTTCTGGTAATCATTAGTGATAATTAATGAGCTAAACTAAGAAATCAAGAACATTGGATGTAAAGTCGACTCGAAAAGTTATATCAGAATAAGAAATCATTTATTTGTCACATAAAAAATACAAGAGAAGAACAGAGAGGTAGTTTAATTTTTATATGTATGATAGAGTTCAATAAGTACGCAAGGATAATATTTTAGTTGTTGCCTTTAGATGATTTTTTCACAAATATAAAGAAGTTGGAATACAGGCAAGCTTCAGTTTCCATTCTATGCTTGTTTCTTTTTAACTGAACATGATCATTCTTAAATGATACACAAAAGACTCGATAAGAAAAAGCCCAGAAACGACTTCGCTCTTAAAATGTCCATGTTTATGACAATCTAGTCTGATTCTATCACCGACCCAATAAGACTCGTATCTTATAAGACATCCATCTAAAGCGGTTTAATCCGGTTTTTTACAGCTTTCTTAATGAAAAGTCATTAGAGGCAAGATCGGGGGTAGAGAGGGCGTGGGCGATAATCTCTACCCTCGTTATCACACTTGCTTTATTTTGAATACCAAAGAGGTTTAAAACTACCAGTAAGAAACTGTTAAATCACTTTTGAACTTTATATACACTAATATAAGGCGCAAAAGTGCTTATACTCTAATACTCTTATATATATTGGGGTCTTACATTTTGGAAAACTAATACGAGTTTCGGAGTTTTGGAAGTTTTAATTAAACATTCGTTGCGCTCTAGATGGGGTCATAAAAATGAACAACTTTTTTTGAATTTCATGAAACCGGTCTATTAGATTTTATGTTCACTGCGTTCACGTTCAGTTTAGGCTTAATAATTGCGTCAAGAATGAGAATGTGGCAATTCACTTGTAGATTTATACACGTATCAGATATACAGAATATAATTCGAATAAGTATACATAATTTATTTACTTCTACAATGTTAATGTCTTTTATATGTAACACTTGGTTGGATAAGCATTCTTTTTCCTGAATTTAAGTGATTATTTTAGTACATTTTATATTCCATGTCATCTGCGCTAACTTTTAACAATACTGTTGAAACTCTTTGTGGATAATCATACTTATTATTTCCTTCTTTAATGTTAGTTTATTTGTAATCCCTGTGTGTCACTGTTTATTATCCCAAAGAAAGTGAAAAAAAAAATGTCACGATAAAGAAAACGAATCATTTCGTCTTCTTTATCGTGCGCGTGGAATTCGTTAATAGCATTCCCGCGGGAACTATACGTTTTTCCGGCATAAAAAGTAGCCTATACATATGTTGACCAGTGTTATAAATTACTCCCATACAAAATTTTGTTGCAATCCGTCCAGTAGTTTTCGAGTTAAATCCGGACATACATACAAACATATACACACACATACATAAGGATTTTCGAAAAATCGTTATTTCGTGTTCAGTATCGTTTACACAGACCCCTCGACTTGATAGTTTCTTTTAATTTTCAAGTTTCAGACGCGACTTCTTCTACAGACTTGTTATTAGTAAAGATAAAGGCAAACTATAATAAAAAGTAGGTACAACAAAGTATTCCTACTACTACTATACTACGCACTTTGCTTATCTATCAGCATCTGATTAAAGTCTTGAAGACAACTAGTGGGATGGATTCACTGAAAGTATTAAGTTTGTGAAAGTATTATGTGTGTGTTTGGCGACAGGTTTGGCTCAGTTGGTAGTGACTGACCCTGCCCACTGTTCCGACTGTCGCGGGTTCGAATCCCGCTCGGGGCAAACTTTGTGTGATGAGCACAAATGTTTGTACTCGAGTCATGGATGTTTAGTATTTATATATGTATGTATTTCTCTAAGTATTTATATCGTTGTCTAGCACCCATAGTACCAGCTTTGCTTATTTTGGGGCTAGGTCAATTTGTGTGAAATGTTCTAAGATATTTATTTTATTTATTTAGGTATACATATATATTATCTGTAATGAAAAATAAGTCCTATTTCAATTCCCGTTATTGATATTGACTATGTTACAGGTACTTACAACTCAATGCACTACTGTATTTTATTACGATAACAATATATTCTATACATGTTACTACATAATGTTGCTCTTAATATCAATGCTGTAAATCTTCAGTCTTTATGTAATTGCGCCCACCAACAGGAGTGCTCAGCTCATAAAAACCGGCCAAGAAGCGACTTAAACTCGCGTGGAGAGGGTTCCGACCCTTGATTATTTTCAATGACGTCATTTTCAACCCGTTTCACAGGATAAGCTCTTTTATACGATAGATTTCAAATACCATGGAATTCTTAATAATTTTCCTGTAATCTTATAGGTCAATAACTAACTATTCTCCGTATTTTTTACAAAATTTTAGGTTCAGTAGTTTTGGAGATAAGAGGGGAGGGAATGGTAATTTTTCGCCTATTTTCTTAAATAACTCGAAAAGTATTGACTAAAAAAGGAATAAAAATATATATATTTGAGACCCTCATAAGAAGTACTTTCATTTGATATGTCACACGATATAGTTTGAATAACTTCATCAATATTTTTTTCAAATTTAGCCCCCAAAATAGGGTCTATGTTTAAAATTCATTTATTTTCGTTACACGTCTGTCTTTGGGTCACCAACTTACATATATGTACCTACCAAATTTCAACTTGATCGGACCAGTAGTTTCGGAGCAAATAGCCTGTGACAGATGGACGGACAGACACACGAGTGATCCAAGATTCGAATTCGAAATCTACACTGATTTTTCCGTTTTTACCTCTTGAGGTTCGGAACCCTAAAAATCAGTGTAGATTTCGAATTTCGGCCTTTCGTGCCTGCAATCTTAAGAGTAGCAAAAACCTAATTTAATAGTTTGTATTTAAAAAAACAGAACGGTTCTCGTTTCTATAGTTTTAAATATTATTACAACCAAAATAAATGGCGCACTAGTATTTGTAAAATTTGATTGGCAATCTGATAAGTAGTACACATACACATACATAATATCACGCCTTTTTCCCATAGGGGTAGGCAGAGACCACTTCTTTCCATTTGCTACGACTCTTGCATACTTCTCTCGCTTCTTCAACTTTCATAAGTAGTTGGCGGAAAAAAAACGTAAAACTACGTTTACGTATAAATCGAGTTCCTTATAGCGACTCTTGAGCTTTCGCTTACTGCATTTCAAATGTTACATTATTGTTTTGGGCACACTTTAACACATCTCATTATGTTTATGATCTGGGCCTTCTATTAACAGAGACGGCGGCAAACAAGCAATGAACTTGCCCATAAATAAGTGTTTAAGTGCAACGGACGGCTAATTCAAGCAATTTAGCCCGGAAACAGCAAGTAACAGACGGTAGCGGTGTTTTTTAATATGTATGTATAGTATTAACAACATATCACTACATAGTGTAAAACAAAGCCGCTTTCTCTGTCCCTATATCCCTATGTATGCTTAAATCTTTAAAACTACGCAACGGATTTTGATGCGGTTTTTTTAATGGATAGAGTGTTTCAAGAGGAAAGTTTTCGTATATACATAATTTGTTATAGTTTAACGCTTCATTCCCGCGGGAACGCTATAACCGAATTCCACGCGGACGAAGTCGCGGGCAGAAGCTAGTTAGTTAATAATTAATTAAACGTATTCAACGTATTATTATTAATTTACAGCATCGTGAGGAAACCTGCACGCATCTGCGAATTAATTCAAAGATGTGTGTGAAGTCCCCAATCGGCACTGGGCCCGCGTGGGGAATGTAGCCCGAACCCTCTCGTGATGAGAGGAGCCCTGTGCCCGCTGTGGGACGCAAATAGGCTGTAGTAGTAGTAGTACCTAGTAGATTTTTAAGTCGATGTTAATAGTCAAATGAGCGCATAGCCCACCTGATGTTAAGTGGTCACTGCGCCCCAGGGACAACGAAATCTTTTGATCACCCACTGAGAAACCATAAGATCTCGAATGCGTTCAATTCAATTATTTATTGCCTACCCTGAGGCCCAAGACGGAATGCCCCTGTATCATCTGTATTTCACATAGACAAAAGCATTTATAATATTAACAGTATTTTGTTGTTAAAAACCTTGGTTTATGTATCCGCTGACACCTCTGCCTCAGCCCTGCGCACGCGCACTAATAGCGGTAATGGTTGTCGCGAGCCGGCGCGCGCAAGATACTTGAAATAGTATGATTAGATTGTTTGGGTTGTTTTATGAAACTAGTCGGTTCCCACGATATAACACACGTAGGTGCCATTGTTACCGTTCCCGTAGGAATTTCGGGAAACCCTTTCTTAGTGCTCCCTTACACAAGGAACCTACCTACATGGCAAGTTTCAGGTTTCTACGAGTAGTTTCGGCCGTGCGTGGTCTGTCCGACATTCTTTCAATCTGTCAAGTCAAGGAAGTTTTTTTATATGAACTAGACGTCTCCCGCGGACCCGCTGTATACCCCGCGTAGATCCATTTTCTGCTGTTTCCGCATCTTAGTGCTTCCCAACTCCCGAAGGAACTTACGAGTATATACCAAATTGCAGCTTTCTAATATGAACTTAGTCTCTAACTAAGGAGTTCAATGAGCTATATTTTGACTGAAAGAGCTCATAAAAAAGTGACTCTAGGCATGTCCTTTACTGTCGTCAATTAAGTACATTGAAAAAAAAAACCTATGTCAATTTATTTCAAAATGGACCCATTTTATAATAAGGTCGAAGATAAATTGCATTCTCTAGTGAGATATGAGTTTTTACTCTACTGTATAGCACCACACAGATTGGAAGGCGCGCGTCGAAGCACTTAGGTAAGCCGTTGACGTAGAGTCTATTATTGCTTAATCCGCGCGCCTTCTAAGTTGTGTCGATGTCGAGGCACCTTATGACTCAGGCCTGCGCGTGCGCACAGCAGTAATGGCGATAAGTTGTCACGAGTTAATTGATCGAGTGCGGCGATCAAATAGACTGTTGACCTATCGGTGACTCAGTGTGGTGACGTCACTTTAAAAAAAATACGAATGGGCTTGCGTTTGGCCCTGATCACACCTGATGGAAAGTAAAGATAGGGTCTAAGGTGGAACACGCTTACCCAGAATATACCCATTCACTCTAGACTTGAATACACCAAGATTATAGGAACTGGGAAACACAAACTCAGGGAGGGAACTCCAAAGTTTAGCAGTACGAACAAGAAAAGAGTTAGCGCATCGCTTTGTTCGGCTCATGGGAAACTCAACCACATGAGGAAGGAAACCCTCCCGTCGTCTAGTAGTCCAATGATAAAAAGTAGATGGTGGTATAAGGTCGTGAAGTTCCTGAGCGCACTCTCCATTATTATAACGTAGCTAACTTTTGTTTATTTTGTTTGATTGATTTTCACCTATCGCCTCTAAACCACACCACAGGTTTCAATCAGAAATTTTGCATGTATAATTACAGATTTTCATTATGTTATATTTATGGGACAGAGGACCACAAATATGCGTTTGTTTGAAAAATTTAACTACTTTAATTTATTACGTGTTTTATGAAAAGAATTAACGATGGGAAAGGACATGCCTTGCCACTTTTTTATAAGCTCTTTCTCTAAAAAATTTGCTCACTGAACTCTTTAGTTTGAGTAAAAAAAGTTTAAAAATTAATTAATTCAGCAAATTGATCACATACGGGCAATTTTACACGGCTTGAGAAGAAGCGCCTCAATGCAGTGCCTTGGATGTTTGTTTCGCGTTAATATACTACTTAAATAAAGATAATAATGTACCAGGCGCTGTTTTTCAGTCCGTCGATGTGTTCGTCAGGCTTAGAAGTAATCACCATAATTAGTGACAGTAACGTTAAAGCAAATCGTTCCTCCTCGGCCGACGGTCATTATTTTAGAACATAAAATGAAATCTTTCAGGTGCCTGCTGTCAATCGTTTTGCCATATAAAATACTTTTTACATATTTTTTTATTTAATGATTATTTACGAGAAAAGGTTAATCGAGTGTTCCCTGCTCAAATCCGATAATTGAAATACTTTGTCCTACAATTACAAAATTTCAATGTTTATGAAAAATTCAAATTTAATTTTTTTCGTACGACTATTTATGTATTTATACTTTATTGCACATTTGTAAAAAACGAATATAAAAAGGCGAACTTATGGAGTTTGAACAGGGAGCCCTAGTATACCTAATCAATATTTCCCATAATTCGTAGCTTAATTGGTAAAGTAAAATGTCTTGATCATTTCTCAGTCTATGTTGTATCTAAATAAAACATCGATAACATTCCAATTTACGCTGATTTAATAAAAATAATCCGTGGTCCCTTTTTTCCCGAAAGCAAATTATTAAGCTAAATGGGGTTAAGAATGTGCCCAATTTATTTTAATGGCGGGATGAAAACTGCCAGATTCGTTTTCAATTTCTTTAACAATGGAGTTAGTAATGGTAACTTCACGGAGGCTTGTTAAGCGATCGTTTATTTATTACGAAATTAACACGTCAGGGGTTTACACACACGTGTGGTAAAAAAATCTACCCTTTGTTGTAGTAATTTAACCCTTCAGTACCGGGTTAACCGGCAATCAATCGGGTGGAGAGGTTTAGATTACTGCAATTAACGACTACCGATTTCGTCCGATATGTATACAAAGGCATCGAAAATTGCGTTTTATCACGTAGAAGCAAGAAGTGGTCTCGAGGCGTATATTTGGACGATAAATACAGAGTTTTACTTTCAAGTTGACAGTATTTCATAAATCATGCAAGAATATGTCAAGCCGGATAATACTCGGAATTGCCAAATTACACACGATACGCCCTTAAGCGTTAAACTACTGTTTAACTGTAACAGTAGTTTAACTGTTATTCTCTCGTGAAGCTCCTTTGGGGGTATGAAATGCAACAATTGTAGGTAAAAGTACATTAGTTTTTTTTCCATCTATCCATAAATACTAATCTAACCGAGAGCTGAGTAATAGAGTATTATTACCGACAAATGACGAGTGAAGAGGATAGCAACACAGGAAGATCGTTTGTCCTGCTCGCTACACCAGAGCACACGTCATCCAGGCATCCCGCATCGGGCTGACGAAGCAGAGGGTAGCGGGGAGAGGACCGCAGCAGCAGCTTGAGAGGCCCAGAGGAGACGACACTTCGGGCGTGCGCGTAGTAGAGTTCAGACCAGTCATTTTGATAACCAAAGAGCCATTAAAGCTAGACTTTTTTTATTTGTTTTGTAAATCTCTTAAAGTATTAAACCGATTGTTATTTGATAATTTTAGTCTCATCTACTTCTGATCCAAGAGAGTATCATAATCAAGAACTGATGAATAAATATTTATGCTCGATCATTTGACAGTGTGATGACCTCAAAGGAAATATCTATAATATTTCCTTTGAGGTCATGACTCGGAAAATTATCTCCAAGCTTGTGTAAAATAAACCCTTATTCTAACGATGAAAATTCCTACTTCTCAATAATTGTTAAATAAGTTCCTTTGCAATGAAACTACAATAAAAACTCATCTTTCGAGGAGATATTGAGTCTACCGAAAAACTGAAAAAAAAATCCGACGAGCTTCATTACCTGCATTTAAATGAGAACGTATTTCAGAGCCACATTTTTACGCTAATCTCTCCAAATGGCTTGTATCTTTCCAAAGTAACAGTGTAATTACGTACTAAACGATGTTTTTGGCGGCAAACGACGCCCGCGCCCTTCAGTCATTCGTATGAGATTTTAATACGCCGCTTCGGGAATATAACACCTTTTTGCGCTAATGCCGCCCGGAACACCTAATTATCGATGATTGGCGTCGTTCGAGTTGATTTCGCTTAATGACGTCAAATTACGCCGGCGAAATGCCGGCCCGTGCGGTTGCGGCTGACAATTACCCCTGCTCCACGTTTCCAGGGAATTTTAGGTATTGCAAGTCATTAGTCTTACTATTTACTAGTTGCTTTGTGTTAGTGGTTGATTTAAAACGCATATGCGTAAAAAACAGCAAATATTTAGTGAAGATGTTTTCTTAGACATATAATTTTTAATAGGTAAGTATGTAAATATATCGTTAAACCATGATAAATAAATTACGTGATAACATAAAAAATAATAAGTTGAATTCGGCATGAATATGAATTCAACTGTAGGCTTTGTAACTATATGTTTCAGAATTAATTGAACATCCTTCATTGCACCTTAAAAAGACCATTTACTTACATGGATTCTTAATTCTCGCCACCCTACCTGCTTAACCCCAAAACCCCAAATATTTATCGCCCTTAAACAAGAGTGATAAAGTGCTGAATAAAAAAGATCCCGTAAGATAAATGCGGAGTGTCGTGAATTTTATCGCTTTGATAGTGGTATCGCTTGGGGCCATAAAAAGCGATATCACTGGTCGCGGTTAGGAGAGGTTAAGAGATAACTACATTGTGTTAAGAGTTTTAGGCCCGATAATATTATCCAGAGAGCAGCTTCTTAAAATGGTCTTAATAGGTGCCCATACACCTAAGGTTTGTAGATCCTAAGTCGACGTAAGATTTCTGAGTATCTTCTCTATAGTAAATGAACTGTATGTAATGTAATGTACTTATGTAAGTACCGAAAATAATTAGTTTGATAATTGGTTTGATATTTGTTTAAGTTGCCAACCTAATAACCTAATCCCTAAAAAACAGAACTCTTCAGCGTTGTTCGTTGAGAACGTCCAGCAATTTTCTTATCAAATGAAAACTCCGGTGCTTTTTATCGGAAGCTGCTACATAAACTTTAATCACTAATTTGGGTTGACGTAGAAATTTTAAATAATTATATCTGTGTATTCCACTTACGTACTTGCCTACACAGGAGTAAACAGTGTATCTGTATAAACTGTGTGTGTGAAGTCCCCAATCCGCACTTGGCTTGTGTGGGGACTATAGCCCAAACCCTCTCGTGATGAGAGGAGGCCTTTGCCCAGCAGTGGGACGTAAATAGGCTACAGCCTATTAGTAGTAGTAGTACAAACTGTAGTAATTTTCGAAACTGCAACTTTAGGTACTGATCATGAGATAAATAAAGTACGTGTTTCATAGTAGTTTCGCCATGGTAGCCTAGTGGTTCGACCTACCGCCTCTCAGGCATAGGGTTGGGGGTTCGATTCCGGCGTGCACCTGTAAGTTTACTTATGTGCGAAATTCAATTTGAATTAACCACTGAGCTTTTCGGTGAAGGAAAACATCGTGAGGAAACCTGCACGCATCTGCGAAGTAATTCAAAGATGTGTGTGAAGTCCCCAATCCGCGCTGGGCCCGTGCCCAAACCCTCTCGTGATGAGAGGAGGCATGTGCCCAACAGTGAGACGCAAATAGGTCTTACTACCTACCTGAAAAGACGGTCACAGGATAGAGAGACACGGCGATTGAGTTGGTATTCTATCGACAAGGGCACGGCTCTTGAAAAGAAGAAGAGGAAGTAGTTTAAAGTCATAGATAAATCTTCAACACCTTCATTTCTGGATAAAGTTACAATTTGATTTTTTGCTAGTGGTGCTAGGTCCGTCCGGGGAGGTACCACTGTCTTTCCCCGCTAACCTGCCGCCAAATAGCAGTGCTCACTGTTGTGTTCCGGTAGGGGGTTAAGGCAGCCGGTGAAATTTCTGGCTCAGAGGCTAGGCCTCAGGGTAGGCAACGCATTCCAAATCATAGGATTTCGGTGTCCATGGGCCGCAGTGACCATTTACCATCAGGTGGGCTGTGCGCTCGTTTGCCTTTTACCATCGATATAAAAAAAGTACAAGTTGCATCAAGAAACTAGTCCAATAATCCATCTATAATGTCAACTAGAAACCGTAAGAATAGACTTCGTTACACCACTCACCCACTACCCAAACATCCTGCAAGCCCACAAGCCCCAGTCCCCATCGATCATCGGACCAGAGAACCCGAAATTGGCCTAAGAAAACAAAAAACCCGAAGATTTATTTAAAGGAGCGTAAAGATCTGTTTATGGTATGCGTCGGTAATTAAGGGGCAGCGCACACGTGCGCGCGCGCAAAAACGAACGAGAAAAAAGCTATACCTGTTCTTCTCGAGAGCGACAGGTCCGCTGACGCGCCCGGGGAGGGCCGGCGCTCAAACTGTGCTGGGTTTATTATCCATGTCTCACAAAACATGTCTCCTCGATATGAGAAGACCTCAATCAGGAAGAATATCGTGTACGATTTCTACCCACGTATCTATATTCTTCCCGATTACAATGTACATCCTGTTTGTCCGTTAGTTTCGAAATTTAGATGTGACGAAGAGTTTAATCTTACTCGTTAAAGTTACCTGAGGCACTATGTAGATGACAATGACTAGTTTACTTGAGCTGTCCTTCTTTCAAAAAATCACACTTAAAAGCACTTTGCAATGCGAATTATAAGAATAATAAGACGCAAATCAAATCGAATATCAACTTTTTCAAACTAATCATCATCATAAAATAAATTCAACAAAAACTTTGAGCAAACTTTGAGTATCCCTGCCTCCGCCTTCCTTTAATGTTATCTTATTATAGCTAAAATGAGTTCGGTGTTCAGAGATAATAGCGAGCCCTGGGTTCCTCAACATTTTTTATCCAAAACTTTTTCAAGAGTCAAGATAATACCGCTTTTAGATATTACGTGTTAGATGATTTGATTTTTAAAAGCTCGTCGTAAACTAGTCGTTAATTTTTAACAACTTTGCAAAATTTAGGGTTTTAAACTTAAAATATGGGGTCGGTCCGGCGTCGGAGGTCTGTGTTTACATTACATACCTTCGGTTTTAATGCTTTGAAATAAAATTTAAATAATATTCCATCTTAAGTTAGCTGCCCTTGAAAATCTGACTAAACTTTAGATCTGAAATTGCCACCTAACGTAATTGGAAATTGCTTTACGTATATCAAAATTAACGTTGATGCGATAAGGTCATAGAAAATATGATGAGTTAATATGTCATCCACATTGAATTCAAATCATAATAAAATTTCCTGGATTCGGTTGCTTCGTTACTGTTGAACTTCGAAATTCCAGGAAATATTTCCAAACGTTTTAAAATTCCCGCCACATTTTGTATCACCTACGATCATAGAATATGATCATAGAATGCGTGGATGTCATAACATATTGTAAGGGTTTAATATTAATAATTCGACATTCCCGAAGGCTATGTGAAACAATGTTATCTGGCCATCGGCACGTGGGGAGACGAGCTTTTTGTTTACAAATAACTCTATGAATTTTACCATCAAAATGGTTATACCTAAGTATAAATATTCCGTGGACGTGACCGATTGGTGTTTTTCTATGTCAAGTCGACGTTGGCATTCTGAATAGTTCTGTCAAGTGCATTACTATTTGAACTTTTAAGGGTTAGTGTGAGAACCCCAACATTTCTCATACTGATTTTTGACACTGTGACCGAGACTAAAAAACATATGAGACAAAAAGGAAATTCCAAGTGCTTAACATATTTTGGATAACCCTTAACATAGTTCGTAGGTCGATCATAATCAATATCTAATCAATCATAATACGTAGTGAGTTATTTTGTGAGCAAGAACTATTTTGAGAGATTTTCACTTAGAGAGTCATAAATGACTATATCTAGGGGTTTAAAACTTTTGTGGGCCCAGTGCATTACCTACATACGTCAATGGGAACGATTGACTTTGATTATAACAACGTCCGACGATGTTTGCTCTAATTACTCATTAAACCAGATAAGTCATTACGCATTTTTTTACCGAAACTAAAAGATGCCGTTCTATTTTCGTCCAAACAAGTTTGAGTTGACAACAACCATTAATATTTACTAACGTTTCTTACCCGACTTCCTGTCTCCACGGATGATGCATCACCCTGCGGGGGCGCACGATTAGTGATGACAGATAGACTTCGCTGTAGCCTAATGTGATTACACACGGCACTGAACTAAAAGATCGTAAATACCGTATAGTTAGCATGGAGTTAAAATATTCTGCTTCAAGTCCCAAGGAGATGCTTTTTTGTTTTAAGTTCTGTCGCTGCCGCCGACGAGAGCTTGACTTTCCAGCGTTCCATGTCTCCGTTTGTATTGCGTTTCTAATTCCTTTTAAGGATAAAAACAGCAATGAAAAGAACTCAAGGAGGTTGATAAATATTCTATGAGTTTCTTCGGCTCTCGCCGACCCCCAAGGGTTGTTTCTTTTCAGAGCAAACATGTCGTTTGATGATGGGTAGCGTTTTTGTTGACCATAATGAAGTTTTAATTGGTGTTCGTTAAATTTAAATTTAGTTGCTAGAAACTACAAGCATACACAAATATATCATCAACTCAAACTTAACGGCGTTATTTACGGCTTTGGAAATTAGTATAAAAATGCAAGTTATTTTTTCTTCTCACCTCATCTAACTGAATTAAGAACAGGTAATAAATAAACACGTCACCCTAATACATAACGAAACTTTCCTCCTTATCTATAATCTTCGTCATCTCGTGGCGTTAGTTTCACTGAGAAGGCGACGCCGAAGTCGTAACGTAACACTAATTTAGAAAAGGTTCTAAGCTCTCTTGAATGCCTTCACACTTAATACCATTTCACTCTTTGGTATCGAAGCCTCGAGGGCTTATCAGTTTTAGATCTTTCAGTTCATAATGACGCGTAGATCTAACTATATTGAACTCTTATGACATAGTACTAAGGTTCAAGGCAAGGTCTTCCCAAGTTCAATATCTCATATCTGATGGTCAGTTGGTAGACCTCAACTAAAGACACGTTTATCTTGCATCTCGGTAGTTTTAGAATCGGTAAGTTGAATTCGGTTTAATTATAGTAATCTTGTTTTTAGAATAGTTTATTCTGTACGG
The DNA here is from genome assembly GCA_963971205.1 of Aethes cnicana. Lineage (NCBI taxonomy): Eukaryota > Metazoa > Arthropoda > Insecta > Lepidoptera > Tortricidae > Aethes > Aethes cnicana. The sequence goes on along the minus strand of OZ020287.1, from coordinate 4,449,740 downwards.
ATAGTATTAAATGGGATTTTATTCGAGTGTGGTCTTTTATTGTGCTTGAATTACTACGTCTTTCCATGGTCGTAGCAACGAATGAGTCACAAATATGAAAGGCTGCATCGTGGCGTAATTTTGAGACATTTTTGCCAGTCTTGTGACATTAATTTCTGGATAAAATCCTATAAAAAAAACAGCGCCAATATCCCGAACAGTCCAATTCTTAGCGAATCGATTCGTACGTAATGTTCATCCAAAATATTTTATTCCAATATGACGTAAATGGATTGAAAGTTTCGAGCGCATTTTCGTCTTATCTTGGATTAAAATTACCTTCAAATTATTTGTAGACACAAAAGAATATTAATTTACTAAACAAATGTAAACTAGATGACGATTACGATTGAGTTTGATTGATTGACGGTAGGTACTTGAGCTACCAAGCCTCACAGTACTTACGCACCATAACACCAACAATGACAGACATTAGTTTATGCAAGATTTTGTCATCCAAAAAATAATTTTCAGCCTATAAACATAAAAACATTGAGAAACACAGAAGTCTCTCCCAAGGTTCGTAATTTTCGATTACCTATACCTATTTAGATCAAGTCAACTGCCTGGATGCATTCTTACAGACTTCTACAGCTTACAGCATTCCTCACCAAACAAAACCTTCTGCAATATTTGCACAACATCATAATCTCGTCACGGTACACTTGACGCCAATGCATTGAGCGTGGATTACCGCGATGTTTATCAGTTTCGGGGCCTAAATATTTGTCGGACAGATCGCGACATTGATGGCATAATATTTGACATTGTTGTTGGATCATGGAACTGCCATTGTGCAATGTTTATTGTGCTCAAACCATTCTTTTGCAGGGATATTGCTGTTTCATGCAGCGAGGAGGAACGTGAATGATTTTCAGGCCAGAGGTAGCAAAGTCAAGTGGGGTTTATTCGTATCTAAGAATAAGTACGAGTAAGTGAAGTATTAACTAAGTAAGTATACCTATTAGTAGTAATAGTATGTCACCAACACCACCACCACAACAACCTGTTTGCTTCCCACTGCTGGGCACAGGCCTTCTCTCATAACGAGAGGGTTTGGTCTATAGTCTCCCACACGGGCCCTGTGCGGATTGGGATTGTTTCCTCTTTTTTATGTCAAGATAGGCCAACGAGCGCACAACCCACCTGATGTTAAGGGGTTACTGGAATGGACACTGAAATCCTATGATCTTCATTAAGAAACCATAAGGTATCGAATGTGTTGCCTACCCTGAGGCTAAGATGGAATGCCTCTGTGCCAGAAATTTCACCGGCTGCCTTAACCTCTTACCGAGCACTGTTGTGTTCCTTAACTGAAAAGCTCAGTGATAAAATCAAATTGAATTTCGCACATATGTGAACTCAGAGGTGCGAGCCGGATCCGAATCCCCGAAACTCTGCATGCGAGGCGAAGGTCGTACCACTAGACCACCACGGCTTCCGAATATCAAAATGTATTTAATTTACCAATAAAATATACCAAATGTATGTACATAGCCCAATGCGGATTGGGGACTAACCAACACTGAATAAAGTTAACACTGTACGGTAAATAAATAAACTACAGATGGCTCGTTCGAAAAGCCATTTGTCCACCAAGCTATACACTTCCTTTATACCTTAGAAATGGAGGCACGCAGTAAACCTCTGCAAATGGGGTGCGTTCTAAATCCTTGCTTATCTCATAGACACCATCTCTTCGGCCGCGGTGTAGAGTTACAATGAGACATTATACAAACTACCAAGAATTCAATGCCTTCACAATCCCTTGTGACCCTCGAATGTGAAATTCACGCCTGAATTAATTTTAAGAAAAATTGAATGCGGCCTTTGCGCCAGATGATATCGGCTAAGATGTTTTAATAATAAACTTGTGTTGTACAAAGAATTTTGCAACGTAGTGTGAAGATGTAATTATTTGGTTATATGTTTAAGATATTACGGGACGGGTGGATGAGTTGCAATGCAGGTTAAGATCTTTGGTGAAATCGTGAACGAGTTAGGCGACAGATAAAATCCGAGAAAAGAAAATGGTTCATTCAAAAAGGAAAACAATTTTATATATTTTTATTAACATAATAATTATTAGTCAATATTAAGATAACTGTAAGAAGATAAGGGTAAGCCGAGCCGTGGTGGCCTAGTGCTTCGACCGACCGCCTCTCATGCATAGGGTCGGGGGTTCGATTCCGGCGCGCACCCCTAAGTTTACTTATGTGCGAAATTCAATTTGAATTAACCACTTAGCTTTTCGGTGAAGGAAAACATCGTGAGGAAACCCGCACGCATCTGCGAAGAAATTCAAAGATGTATGTTAAGTCCCCAACCCGCACTGGGCCCGCGTGGGGACTCCCTCTCGTGATGGCAGGAGGCCTGTGCCCAGCAGTGGGACGCAAATAGGCTGTAGTAGTTAGTAAGATAAATGTGCAAAATGTTTCCGTATCCTAAACCGTTCGAACACTAGTCAAATTGTTGCTGAAGTGATAAGATTGAGTACAATAAAAAACTAAACGAACAGTTCTGAGATTTTTTTGCAATTGAAGAATGTTCAGTCTTGAGTTCATCATATTTAACATATTATTCCGGTGGAGACCCTTCCCGGGGCGGTCGGCGGCTTCACTTACAAATATTTTGGAAATATTTCTATAACTTGTCGGCATTTTATCTACCGCTCCTTTCCGTTTAGTTGCCCATTGCGTACCGAATATAAAAGACAAATCTAAAATTACATATATCTGCCACCTCTAGTGTGAACAAGTTTGAACTTACCTCGCGATATTTTAAAGCTGAAATCGCATTGAAAAATTTGACGCTTACGTCGTTTTAAATTTTATCAATAATGATTATCTAACTGCGAGATCTTTCCAAAAAAAGCCAAAATAGATGCACGCAAAAACGCACGACTCCGGTTTGGAACTAGGGGCGTCGCATAAATTCTAAATTTAATAAGGTATTTCAGTTTTGATGTTGTTATATGAATTAAATTAGTGTTAATGATTTCCGTTGAAATACGGATAGTGTATTTTTTATATGATTAACTATGCATGAGGCAAATGTATTGTTTAAGCCTATAATATTTGAACTATTCAATTCAGTTGGCGTTTTCTCAAATCTCCTTTCACTTACCCTTTGCTAAGGTTATCAGCAACTGTCACCTTGGTCGTGTCCGTTTATCTGCAACCATTTCAAAGAGAAACAAATGGAATAGCTATCGTAGCAGCCCTGCGAGTTATCTTCCAAGTCGTGCAGTAATTTGACACTTTTCGCTGACAAAGCCCACATTTGCTCGACACACCGACCTACGAACCGCGCAAAAACCGTGCCGCTACACAAAAAGCAATTAGGGTTTTTTGCTTTCGTTTAAATTAATATTTGGAGGAATTTTCTACAAAAAAAGGGCGCAGCACGTGTTAACCGAGAATATGTGGACTGTAAACTATGTCTTATTTTTCGTAATTAGGCCGTGAAGTTTTGGAAGTTGGCTTTGATGGAGGGTTCTGACATTTTTGAGTGGAGCGGGTGGTCTGTGTGTGATGGCACGCATCGGGGGTTTATACGAATCGTGTCCGACGTAGTCACGTTTCATTAAAAAATGAAGGGTAAGGTAAGAAGACATGCTCAGAGGTGGAAAGAATCGTGAAGTTGAAAATTACACGCTTTCCAAAAAAATGAGCAATCTCCAAGCTCACGTGGTGTTTTGTGTTCATTGAGGGTATTAGAATGTAACACCGTAACATAATCAATCAAATTCGCGAATTCGATTGCAGATAGTCGAACAAAAACATGTCTCCGGGCGAGATCCGTATCTTATAATCCGAACAGGAAACTCATTGTGCGTGCAGATGCGAAATTCCGATGCACCGTAATTGTCCGATTGAATGGTGCACTTGTGGGCGTGGTCGGATTGCACGTATATCTAGTTTCAACTATAAATCAGGTTTTATGACGCTTTGTGAGATAGATAAATAAGTTTTTTTTTTTACTTTTCTGCATAGCTACAGCGCGAGGCAACGGCTGCGCTGCACTAGTAAAACAAAGTCTATTTTATTGAAGTAACACCTAAATAACACAAACATTTATGTTCCTACATTTCGTACTTATACATATTGGAAATCGGTATGAAATTCGAACTAAATGAAAACAGTTTTGGATTTCTTCTAAGCAAGATGCATGGTAGAAGAATATAAAGACATTTATAGACGTGTTTTGTATTTGTCTGTCAATAAAAACGCCAAAGATGCCGATACACCCTTTATATTCCGATAATAAAGGCGGCAAATTAAAAAAAAAAACATATAAAACACGATTCAATTTTCAAAAAAGGAACTAGAACGGAGTAACTCAGGCGGTAAATTGGTAACCAAAGGATTTCCTTCTGTTTTGAAAATAGAACGTGCAGGCGGTGCACTTTGAGCAGGATTAGTGCGGGCAGCCGGTTGTCTTTTATCCGGATTGTTTTTACAGCTTTTAGGAACCCTTTGTCGGTTTTGCGGAATTACGCGGGCATAATGCTCGCCGGTTTATCCTGTAGCCGCTTAAGGAGAGGTATTTTACGGTTTTTGAATGGGCTCTGGGCTTCTACGTGATGGTGAATAGGGTTATTGCTGTTTCATGCTTGAGTCCTCAATTGGGCTGAAAGCAAGCTCTTTTCTATTAGTCTCGCTACCTACTTTTGTCGAGTCCAGGAAATGGTTAACGCAACTTTAGATAGCCATTGAAAACCCAGTCTATTGTTGGAAACACTTTCGCGGTTTTCTGACGTTCCGAGAATTCAAACTGGTAGGAACGGAACGTGTTTATCAGCTACCTAAATTTCGCGGAGACGTGCAACAATTAACACTGGTACGGAACATCATTAGCTGTTAGAGGGGGAGTAAGGAATTTGGCACTGCGTAGTCAACATAACTAGTAGCAGGTAGTAAACTGAAATGCGTAAATAAACGCATAATAAAAATATACATAGGTATATACCTCATTACTCGAAGTCTGACTCTTGAAGGAATTATACATACTCCTAAGGGGACCAAGATGTAATCACGTTTAGTAGGTGAGGTGAGTATGGGTAAAGTAAAAAAAAAACATTGATTCGGCTAATATAAGATAATATAAACATACATTAAGATAGTAGGCTCTCTTCAATATCTTTCACATTTTAATTACTCACCATTTAACCATCAAACGGGACCATCTATCTAGGATTCCAACTGTGACCAAGTGCGAAGTAGTTTCGTAGGTAGGTACTCATAAGTACTATATCGAATGTACCCTATACATTCAACACGCTTGTAACAGTCGACTCGAAAATGTCGCAGACTCAAAAAATATAGAAAAGGGTTGATTTTTTTAGAATCTTTTAGCATAACCCACTCGAAATAGCCGGAAGCCATGTGTACAAATACAAATATACCAAAGTGGACTGCCTGCGGCCAGTTTTTTACTAAAATTTATTTAATGGTTACTAAGTATAGGAATCAGACCCTTTTCCGTTTGACAAAGATTTTTTGGCCCCAAAAAGATTAGCGTCAGCATTGTCAGCCATTTTTTGGCCGCTTTTTGTCATATTTCTGACAGCGATTTTAATAAATAACAAATAGGCTACTAAGCATGCAAAAAAAAACCATTTTAATGCAATTCTTTTGGTGAATAGTTTTTGTGAGGGTGTCGTTTGGGGTATTGGATTTTTATGCAAATAGCACTGAAGTCAAAACTGGAATACATTTGTATATTATAGCACCTTTTGAAATTCATAGGTACTTTACAAGTATAAAAAAATAGTAGTAAACTCAATTGCAATTTAAAAATACTGTAAGCGGGCTAAGTAATATTATTATTATATATATATGTAATTATTTACCTATATATATAAAACAAGAAACTGACTGATTGACTGATCGATCAACGCAGACCCGAAACTACTATAACTTTTAGTCGTAGAGAGCTGAAATTTGGCATGCAGGGTCCTTGGGGAAAGTAGGAGAGGACTAAGAGACGATATCCCGTAATTCCTACGGGAACGGGAAATACGTGATCTTACATGTTAATATTTCTGCGCATATGGAGTTGCGGGGAAAAGCTAGTTTTTAAATAAAATGAAAAACGAACTTTCATAGACAATTGGTCAACAATTTCAATAGCTCAAGTCTCAGGACTTTTGTATCTGCCTGCGACCCAAACTATATTTCCGTAACAATAATCCTAGTTCAATTGTGAAGAAATATCCCTGATTGATGATACCGAAGGCACAATCTACAATGTGCATTCATTGGCCCAGAATGTGCCTTCCGAGTGTGTGCTATAAATAATACATTATACACCTCTTTGTTGCCAAACTGAATGTAAAGCCTTAAGGGTGGATGATCTCTTAAAATAACAAGTGTTTGCTTCAATGATTATCGACAATGCAGATACCTTTAGCTGCCTATGAAAGACTTGCTAGGCGTTCGATAAGTGAAACGACGTAAGAATCGAAATTGTGTTTTGAAACAGAACTTTAATGTTAATGGGACTGGAGTTGAAATATGATCGAAAGGTGGGCTTGTAGTCGCTATACTTATATACTTTTGTTATAATCATTGTGTTGAGGGATTAAAGTGCGTTTTAGCTTGAAAGGTAGTATGTTGATAGTTTGTAAAATTGGTTTGAAAATAAAATGTGCGTGAAACATCACGGCCAAGTTGGTTCACCATAACACAATGCAACATTCATCTATTGATACTTTGCTATTTAAATGGTTTTACACATTTATAATATGAGTTACGGTAAATAGGGGCCTTTGTGATCGAGTTTTTATTTTGTTCCGAACTTATTGTATGAAAATAATGTACTAATTCTAATTCAATATTTGGTCGCATTTCGAGGGTGCTTGGGAAGGTTTGATTAAGATTGCGAATGTTTGCAGATTATAAATAAAATGTCTCGTTCGAAAGTTAAACTTGGCATTTTTACACAGTCAAGGGGTCATAAAGGTTGATTTATATCAAAGGATAGTGTATTCAATGTTGTATTTATACCAAATCTCACATTGAAAAAATGGCCAGTAAAAGGCAGGATGTGCCTTTTACTGGTCAAATTTGCAGATGAGATCATCTGAAATCGTAAGGAATAGCCACTCGCTTTTTTTGACATCTTTTATACAACGTTGCATAAAATACTATATTACAGTTGTATCGTTTTGCTACCCGTCCCTCGTTAATTCACACAGCTCGTAGCAGTCGCACAGTGCAGTTATGAAAGCAATTGTTCTTTATGAGATTCGCAGACCACAGTTTACAGTTTTGAAAAGCTGATTGAAGCGTTATTTGCAGCACTGATTTCAAGAAATTGGCGTTAGGAGTCCCACTGGCTTATCATAAAATGAGCAGTCATTTTTGTTTTAACTTGGAATACTCGTAATGCAACATGGCAATCATAATCTTGAGCTCGGTAGATAGCGATTTTTAGGGTTCCGAAGTCCACAAGGAACCCTTATAGTTTCGCCATGTCCGTCCGTCCGTCCGTCCGTCTGTCCGCACTATTGCTCGGAGACGCTTAGTTCTAGAAAGTTGTAATTTGGCATGAATATGCATATTAGTTACGCTGACAAAGTGGTACAATAAAATTGTGAAATATATTTTTTTATAGGGTACCTCCCCTACTCGGAAAGTGGGGATGTAATTTTTTTTTCTTGCGTATTCCATGGTGCGGCATATCGTTGAATAGGTCTTAAAAAAATATTGTGGGTTTGTTAAAACCATTTTTTGATTAAGTGATGCGTTTGTGAAATATTAAGCTTTAAAGTGCTATTTTTTGTTATTGTCACGTGTCCCCCCCCCCCCCCCCCCCTGCCAGCTAAATGGCGGTATTTGGATGGCTGAATCAAATCACGGTTGTGGCATATATAACGTAGTTGAAAGAAAAACTATCACAGCTAAGTAGGCTGTACAAACTTACGAGTAAAAGTCGACCAACTTATGATGATGATTTTTCTCGAGTGGCAGGGGCGTCGGGCGGGCACGTCATTCATACCACAGGCTAGCTAGATGCTAATAAGTCTTAGAAAGGTACTGTGGGCATCGTCAACTTCGGAACCCTATACTTTGCGCGTGGCCCGACACGCACTTGGCCGGTTTTAATTTTATACAATGTACTTAGAGTTATTTTAGAACCTATACATTCAAATTTATTTTTAATGTAAACTATTAGCTTAGATCAAGTGGCGTAGGTATATTGCCTGTTGATATCTATTAAATTAAGTAAGTTTAGTATGTAATGCTTAATGCAACTTTCTAAATAAACGATTCTTATTTATTATTATGTTTTTACAATATGAATATAAAAATTAAAATACAAATAATAATACATATTGTAAAAAAATGTGTAGGTGATTTAAATATACTTACACTAGAAAATCCCATGCCGTTAAAGTAGAATATTTTTTATTTCCTGCTCTAGTTAATGATAGCAATAAATTGAAAAAGTCTAACAATATTTGAGAAAAGGTAATTAATTCTCCTTAATAAGTACAGCTGCGTGTCGACCACGCCTCCAAAATCAGTCAGCCTCGTCTGCTTTCTTGATGGTTTGTAGGAAGTATGGGTTTGTGAGAGATTGTATGGGTTTGTATGGGTCATTGAACGGTCCCCGCCCTCGGCCAGTTAGTTGCCCGCCCAAATAACGCCCGGTGCTTGTAAGTTTAAGTTGTAAATATATTTCTTTTTTTTTATGTTCCAAGAATTGGCCAAGGTGTCTTGCTAAATAGGTAGAATATCAAAGCAGAATTTATAGTTGTTGTTTTTGTGGTGTAACTCGTTATAACAAATTAATTAGAAACTATAGGTATAGATATTCTCAACTAAAGAATGTAGGTATTTTCATTGTGTTTGTTTTCTGATCCCTCAGGTTCATCCTTAAATAAGTTATTAGTTATATTATTATTATTAAGTGACACATAAATGGCCCTACAAGACCCCCCCAATAATTATATATAAAATTATACAGATTCTTGATGAGGTATATGAAATAAAACTCATCGTATCAGATTCATCCCTTTAATTTCCATTTAACTTATCATTCAATCAGTTTTCTTATTGCGACTTCCCGCACTTGCAAGGATTTAATTAGTCACTAACACCTCTAAACATGATCATGACTTAGCACATTAGCAGCTGCAGTAGAAATTAATTTCAACAAATTGGCGGGTTTCCTACATTCCGAGAACAACCCGCCTCGCCCCGCCTCGAGCCGACAGGGGCGGCATTCTATTAAAGACTTGACATGTAAATTGTTTGGCCAAACGCCTTTGTGATATGAGAGCCGACGATTTCTTGGAGTTCAATTGTGGATTGCAGGATGTTTTTTTTTCTGGAGTAAACGGCGTTGCCAAGTGGACAGTGTGAAGTGTTGATCCACATTGAAGTCGTTGTGGCGAGCTGGTTGTGTTTATGTCAATATGTTACTACCTAATTGATGATTCCGGCTTTTCAAGACGAAATACAAGTTTTTTAAAGCCATGTTACAGTTTATCACTGCAGCGGCCAGCATCATTCAACAACAATGTCTACGAGAACTGTCCGCCTGATCTGGTTAGTATATGTATAGGTAATAATGTCACAAGACCAAGCCAGTAGTAAGTACTTAAGTATTTAAGTACGTCGCTCTCAGCCCCAGTAAACCAGCCGCCGTGACCGAAAAAGGTCGGGGAGCATGACGACTTCATCATGCTACAGTATCGCATATTGTAGCTTCGGCTTTCAGTAACACATCCTCATTAGGCGTAGAAGACCACAACATACCATTTATGTACTAGTGCTGGGCACAGGTTTCCTCACATCACGAGAATTTGGGTTACAATCCTTTGATTGGGACTTCACACTCTCCTTGAATTACTTTGCTGATGGATGCAGGTTCCCTCACAATGATTTCCTTCCCGGAAAATCTCCGTGGCAAGTTCAAATGTTCAGTTTTTGAGTTAAATAATTTTAGTAGACTTGTAGTGGTCGTAGTTACATTACATTGGGCACTCTTTTTTTTAAAAATTTGCGAATTCGAGGGCAACCCATCAGCTGCGCTGCTGAAATGGCTTATAGAACTGTACTTAGCACGCTAAGCCCTAGAAAGCCTCATTGTACTTGTCAGCAGGGCGTATTTTCCCCACTGACCATAGTCAACAAACACCGTTACAAAACATAATAAATGATTGACACGTCTCAGACGTCGCCTTTTTTGCAGATCTCGATTTTGTTAAGGAGGCTCTTATCTTTCGATCTTAGTCTAAAAGACCGAGATGTTTATCAGCGCAAACTCAAGGCACCGAAGGGCCTTTTAATCCCATAGGGGCCCAGACAATGGGATCCCGATCATGACGCGTGGACCGCTATTCAGAAAGAGCAAATTGGGCATTATGATGGAGGTTTTATTCAAGACTTTGTTTTTTCTTAGACTGTATTGTTATTGAGTTTTTATTAGGTTGAAAATTGTTAGTGGAAAAGTTGACATCAGAATTTAATTATAATGTATGTTGGTTTTTGTTTAAAAATTATATTTGTGGCATACATTTTACAGGAATTCTAAAGACACAGCTTTCAACTGTCAAAAATGAAACACGTGCTGGGCTTTTCTTGATTGTAAGTAACCGTTCGATAATCCATGGTAAGTGAATTGTTGTAGTTTTGCTACATCATCATAATTTTTCACTAAACTTAAACTGAACAAATAAACTGTAAGTAATATGGAATCGCATATTGATCATCTAAATAACTAACTCATTTTCAACAGCAAATAATAACTAGACATTGTCTACTATCAATTTATCATCGAAATTCTAATTTCGTGAATATCAAGATGTGTAATTTTTTTTAACGCCACGGACTCACCTCATATTTATTAAAGTGTCTACATTAACATACTACTTTGTATAAAGGTAATGTTATGATTTGCATTGAATAACTTGTTTCATGATTTTTTCTGACAAAAAAATACGCTACGCGTAAATACATTTTGTATAAAATGTCAAATATTATTTTATCGACGGCTTTAAATTTAACTCCAATAATAAAGCAAGTACTTAAACGCATTAAAATGTGTATTTACGATCGGTTACAAAGTTGCGCAAAAGATAAATCTTTTTATTGTGAAAAATTATATGAAACTGTAAATTTCAAAAACGCGCAGATGTGATCATCGTGACAAAGTAGTTAGCACGCATTCAGCGATCATCAACAATTTTTATTAAAGTCATTTTAACACGTTCAAAAGAACATTTGTCGAATCAAAGGTGTTCTTAAACGGCCCGTCATTTCTTAATACACGTTAAAGACGATAAATATGACTATAACCTATATTTTAGAAGGAATCATTGGAACGGAATGACTCGAGAGAATGCGGACCGTCATCTCGAGTCTATTATTGATGTTATTATGTCCTTTGTTGTGTTTAGTCGCTTGATGTTTCGCTAAACGATTTTAAAATGCACAGCGTGTTCTCATTTTATAACATACCATGTTAGTGTAAAATTTTAATTTTTTATATCTACTTACATACTTACTTATTTAATTTGATTATTGACTTTGTTAATATAAGTATTCGCGTAGAACCTAGCTACATGCTCATAAAAATGAGAAGAAGCCTGTCGCAACTATGAAAAGTTACATAAGTCTCATGAAAGTTTTTTGTCGTTAGTCATTAATCATTATAATCAATTAAAAACAGTAAAAATGCTTGCATATGGAAGTATGAAATCGCAGTATCATTTAAATTAATACTAAATAGTAACAGTTTTCATCACCCTGTAAATACATACACCGTAGTCGCAGCCAACTACAAATCAATAGCGAACAAAGGACTATTAAATGTCCCTTTAGTGCTTAATATCGAGACAAATTCACTTTAAAAGCCAATTCCGAAACGTGTGCGAACTCGGCCGATTAATGCTCGCATTGTTGTTTACCGTTGTTACACACGTGTAGGGTAACAATAAGAGTTATCTGTTTTATTGTTATTGCCTTATATTATGTGCATAATTGTTTTGTTGCGTGGAATTGTGATGATTTGAGACTTTTAATTAAACTTCCGAGTATAGCTGGAGGTTTCTTTTAGGCCCGGTTCCTATATCCACGAAACGCTTCGTTTTGCCTACGGACGGTTGATTTTTGACATTTGTTCCATAGAGAATCTGTCAAATTTTAACCGTCCGTAGGCAAAACGAGGCGTTACGTGGATATAGGAACCGGCCCATCGGTGTATTCAATAGAAGTTACTCATGTTAACGGATTTGTTTAATAAATGACAACCGGTTTGGCAGAAAAGTTGGTATAACTATACTGACTGACCATGCCCACTGTTCCGATGGTTGCGGGTTCGAATCCCGTCACGAAACATTGTACCTATGTGAGCACGAATGTTTGTAGGTACCTACTCGAGTCATTGATGTTTAGTACTTATCACCCATAGCACAAGCTTTACTTTGTTTGGGGAAAGGTTAATTTGTATACTACTACTTCAGCCTATAAGCGTCCCACTGCTGGGCACAGGCCTCCTCTCATCTCTCTAATTTGTATGAATTCACTTATTTAAGTATGTACCTATATGGAATTGACGCGCAGGGGTTTTATGAAATTATGAAACTATAAGAGAACTACCTACATAATAAACAAGAAACTATAATAGGTACCTACCTAGTATACCTAAAGTAGTAGATGTGGTACACCATTTACTTAAGTCAATAAAGAAGTCAAACTAAAACGTATTTTTGAAATTGGCCGTTAAAAACGAAGTGGTAGAGTTATTAAACATCAAAAAGCCCGCAAAGTTTACAAGTAAACCTTTGTTTAGGACGAGAATTGTTTTATTACCATACTTGAAAATCATAATACTAGATAATGGTTCCAGCTTTAAGTGCTTGTTCAAATTCTAATGCGGGTTTCACAAAAGAGCCAGGAAAACACCACATGAACAAAAGAGCACCATCCAGTAAGTTAAAAAAAAAACAAGGATTCTAAGTGCCGTGGAAAGTCAATGGTTTCTAAAATCACCAGTTCTACTTATATTTTAAAGAGTAGTAAGTAACTACTTAACAATAGTTTGGAGAGTTGATAAGACAATGTATTTTACAAGATTATGGTTCCGATAAGCCATAATAACCATGAGGTTTGACCTGCTGCTTGGTGTAGAGGGTTGTGGTCCAGTGTTACTTATGTAGTTATAAGTAGGTATATCAAGAAAAAAGAAAGACAAACATTCAGAAACTCAGATCTTGGATTTAGTGAAGGTTGACAGAAGTTTTCATACTGAACAAAACTTCAATGAAGAATTCGAGTTACAGCACGACACAACTTAGAAGGTGCGCGGAGAAGCACTTAAGTCGTTGAAGCAGAGACTATTTTTGCTTAATCCACGCGCCTTCTAAGTTGTGTAAACCTGTACGAGGATGAAATCATGCGAGAAATTCGGTGTCTTATATCAGTTAGATAAGTCTTAATTTAATATGAAAATTATCAACCGATATTAATCTACACTATAATAGGATTAACTTTGAATCAGCAACTGAGTGCTTTTGCCGTTTGTCACCTTGCTGCGTTTTATCATAATGAGCGCAGCCATTGACATTTACGATAAAGCCGTGTTAATCCACGAGGTATTATTCGCGGGACTGTGCACTACTCACATCGATAAACGTCGTAAGTAATTGACTCATTAATCTAGTGCATTAATAATCTCATTATACGACGTTTTATAAGTCTTTATCCTAGCCAATTTGTTCTTGCAAGATCTACCCGTCACTTCTTATTGTGGATTTTTAAAGAACCGGATTACCGGATTTTAAAGAAAACAGATGCAACATCTTTAAGAATAAGTATTTCTATGTGTCATGCTCTACATAATAAGCTACGGAATATTAGCTCTATGGACCAATTGAAGTCCCAAATTAATCCCTTTTACAAGCTGAGATAACATTCCATGACATCATTTCATGTCAAAACCGTCTTTCCGCCTAATATCTCCTCGGTCCTTTAATTATTGTCACGCATGCGCGCACGGAATCGCAAAATATAGAAATTTCGTTCGCTCAATGCGTTAAACTGAATGGGGACGATTGTAAGAATGAGATCGCCTTTTGAAGGCAATCCTCGACAAAGACGACGGGATAAAGCATCATATTTATTTCATAATAAATGACAATTATCGTAAATTGATTTTCGGACCGACAATACACGCTGCAGCTAACCAAACATTGGCCAGAAAGGATCGCCCGATGTCATTGTGAAGGACTTGGAAAAAATCACATTCTATAACAAGGGCGAAATCTTAGAAAAGGTTTGTATTTATTGTTGGGTAAGGCAACAAATATTATGTAGGTATTATATTTCTGTTATAAGAGTAAATATATTCATGGTTAGATATAAATAAATAAGCTATCGACAGATATTAAAGTAAATTTTATTTTTGTGAAAAAGAAGTTGACAATTTGAATGAAGGTATTGTGTGTAACGTAGGTTATATTGTTTAAATTGCGTCGTCGTCAACATGATCACATACATGATTGTTCTGTACAAATAGCCTGATTTATTTATAACTAGCTTTTCCCCGCAACTTCGTATGCGCAGAAATATTAAATGTAAAATCCCGTTTTTTTCCCGTTCCCGCGGGAATTTCGCAAAATCCTTTCTTAGCGTATGCCTACGTCATAACATCTACCTGCATACCAAATTTCAGCTCGATCCGTCCAGTGGTTTTGGGTGTGCGTTGATAGATCACTATGTCAGTCAGTCAGTCAGTCAGTCACCTTTGAGTTAAATATATTTAGAATACCACTTATTTTTAGCAGGATACAACTTATTTCCGTGCAACAACGTTGCGACGATAGATAAATTGTAGCGTAATTACTCGCAAAATCACGATAACCTCAGCTCATTCATAAATTAGATGAAATGTATGAATGAGCTTGATGATATAGGAGGAAAGAAGGAGGAGGGAAATGTGGAGACTGGCCGAGTACAATCGGTAAGTTGACACATTTTCTTTCAAAAATAGGTAATTTTAAGCGTAGAATTGTATCGCATTTTTTATTTAGTCTTTTTTATAACCATTGTAATGAACACATCTCTGAAAATATAATATCAATTCAACATTAAATCTATTATTTCATAGTTAGGGAAGTGTTAGGGCAGTAATAGGGCCAGTCTTCAAGATTTAGAGATTTTAATTAGCTAGACATCGTCTTCGTGTCTTCGGATTCCACCGCTGATCTCCGTGCCTGCAGCATCTACCTGAGCTAACACCAACCCCCCTCTACAGTACACATTTCTGATTTGAGCCCGTGTTTGTCTCTGCACTGCTATCACATCTCTTCACTTCCATTTATGAGAATGTATACAAATAGGTCATGATGTCTACTGCGTGTAGAAACGGAGGCACTTGTACCTATGTGTAACACAACACATAATTTTCTGACAACTTTTACTCAGACCTCCTTCCTCTTTCCTTGTGCCTTGATAAAACTTGTTTCATTTGTAGATAGGTATTTACTTGATGTAGGCGATTAATCTTGCTCCAGTTATTTTTTAGCATGATAAATAAATAGGTAAATGACTTGGACTATACGAACTCATGTAAATAGCATATTATGAGTGAAACCCTTTCAGATGGGTACCTACTTGTGAATCATCATCATCATCATGGACATAAGCCTCCCCCAAGGCGTGTCAGTCAAACTGGTCTTGTGCCACTAGCATCCACCGTATTCCCACAACCTTCCCCAGGTCGTCAATCCATCTTGTTGGAGGCCTACCGACAGCTCGTCTACCGGTATGCGGATCCCATCGACCATATTCAGTCCTGCGAGCAATGTGCCGCGCCCACTGCGGTTGATTCAAACCGTCCGTTAAAGTTAACATTAACGTTCAATATTTTACTATGGGATAAAATGACGTTCCTGTATGAAATGACAGCTCGGCGGCCATATTTAACGACCAGGAGTCCGTCAACTAAGCATGAATCAACTTACCCTTAGGGTTATGTCGGTGGCCCTAGTAGGTACTTCTTCTATAGGCAGATGTGGAACTTGATGACTAGGAAACAATACCAGATGACATCTGCACGTTACTTCTTCATTCCACGATGTTCGCATCTTGTATAACAAGCACACGAAGTGCCCATCAATTAGAAGACGACAGCTCAATCGTTTCCAAAAGATGTTGTCTGTGCCAAAAACTGTATAAAGACGCAGGTGTTTGGACAATTAGGTATAATCACTGTATTTGGAGTGTTGGCACGGAGTTCCGAGGAACGGCTTTGTTGGTAGCCACCCAGTGAGTGTTTGCGCTGGCCTGAATGCGTTGGCCCAATATTTGCTCTACGAATGGAGGAAACAATGCCTGCAGCGACGGTGGGCCAGTGCGATTCTTGGACAATGTTAAGGGGTGGTTTCACTGGAGCGACATGGTCATCTTGGAAAATAATGTCGAATAATTTAACTTCACGAATAAAAAAATCTACTTAGCACGATTACTATTTCTCAAATTGTAGTGATTGTTTAAATGAAATCTGACACCTACACGCTTTCCGTTTGTATGTTTTTTTATGGACATTAGATAGAATCAAGAAATCATTTATTACAAAATGTAGATACGAGTAGATACCCTAAGTAGTGCTAACAAGATATTAATATAGGTATTGGAAAAAATCTCTAAAGTTACTTCTTAAGACTCCACATAGGCAATTAGTTCGCAACGTTTATTTCAATTTTGTAAAACCGTATCGTCGGAACGGTATCCTAACACAGAATTTGGCAATCCTGTCTGTCCGTGTTGTCACGTCGTCGTCGCGCGCGCCGCGGGAGGCGCGACCACCGCCGCACATTGTTACTATTTATTTATTTACCTTTCCCTATTTTTACCTTTAAAGCACGAGCGTGATTTGCAATTCAAAATCAACAAAGACGTTGACTAGGCAAGTCTCAATTGTTGATTTAAAATTTATTTGTTCACCAAGCGCGTGTTGTGGAAATAAGATTTTTTCAAGCGGTGAACATTAAGCTCTTAACTTTAATGGTTAAGTTACGACTCGATGTCATAAAACACACGGGGTGAAAAGGCTGTTTTTTCTGCAATTGGTCCGATTGCACCTTGGATTACTTTTTTTCTTCACTATTTTATTACTATAAAATATCTCAAGTGCTAATGATAAAAAAAATTGATTTATTTATTTATCGATGGTACTACACCCGTAAATAATAGGCAAGGATGCAGATGCAAAAATAATTGCGTCTACGTGAGTGATTAATTTAAAAAAATTAAGAAATTATTTGTACAATTATTTTAAAATAAACCTAGATATCTCTATACCAACTAGGTAAAAATATATGTAGCTATTATTTATTTATTATCAAAATCGACATTTGATGTGGTTTTTTTTTAAATTCTTTAATGTGTAAAAGAAGAGCTGAAGCAGCTACGCGCAACGTTATTCGTTTGGCAAGTCAGTACCAAAATACCTTACCGTGGACTTCTGTGACTAATCCATTATAAAATACTTATCCTTCAATACACTTTAAAATTTAAACTATATGCTCATACAACCATTGCTAACATCAAATCACTTCGATCCGGCCCGCAATAACTCATGCTTCATCGTTAGAATTGAACTAAAGCGGTAACGAAAACACATTAAGCAAAAGCCTCATACTGGGTTATTATTCCTTACAAACCATCACACCTATACTCTTCCTTACACCCAAATAGACTAATCTACCATAGATACAAAATCAAAACGACGCAATGCCAAATATCCCTCTACGTAGATACGACGGTCTCCTTTTGGCGCGGCGATTATGACGTCGTCTTGCTTCTAAGGGGTTCCATTCTCAGTCCTGTGACACTATTGTGAAACTTCTCACTTCGGACGACCCGCAGCGCTGGCCTCAGCATTGTGGGAACACGTGCGCTTTCAATAGGCCCTTAGGGCTCGGATTGACGAGCCCTAATTGAATTATGGGCAAAGGGCTCGTCTTAATGCGGGGTGATCTTGTTAAGATTTAATTAATGATTGCTTGTCGATATGGTGGCGCTATTTAAAGAGTAATAACTAATAAGTCAAAATAATGGTATTACCTATTATGATCGGTAGCCTTAGTTTGACCTACCGCCTCTTATGCAGAGGGTCGTGGGTTCGAAACTTCGAATCCGGCTCGCACCTCTTATGCTGGACTACAGCCCAAACCCTCACGTCATGAGAGGAGTTCTTATCTCGGATCAAAAGATTTCAATTGTTTTAACTTTACATTTTATTCCTAAGGCCTAAGATCCTAAGTTATGGAATGCCTCTATGCCAGTAATGTCACCGGCTGCCTTACCGCAACACAACAGTGCGAATACTGTAAAATAGCTGGTTGGCAAGTAATGGTTAGCGAGTAAGACGGTTGTAGCTATCCTTTTTGACCTTTAAGACCTAGAACCGGGTTCTACCACCAGCAAAACACTTGGTGATTGCGATTATCGGGACGTGTTTGTCTCTTCGTCGAGGATCAAGCAAGCAAGCGCGGTTTACTGTTTGTATTGTTGGTCCGTAGGTCCTTACGTTGTTGTTTCTCTGTTAAACAGCACAGATACATTCGAGACGATATTTTCAGATTGTCACCGCATAATTCTTCGGATATTATCTTAATATGAAGGCACAATAAATTACGTCGTGTAAATTTATCGTTCGCGGCCACGATCTCGTTTGCGATAAACATGAACTTCATATCCTTATTGAAACCCGTTTTGAGAGCAATAGAGGAATTACCTTAACGTGTAACCTTTTGCCCTTTGTAGCGTTTGCTGCTAAGTAGAAACGTTAAAATGGTCGCTTGGCTTCGTTTTATTCGACTGAAGCAGAACTTAAACATTATTGTGTAAAAACCTGATTTGAATATTAGCCACAAATGGTAAGTCAGTTAAAATCTTACTTATTTAGAGATTGTCAACTAATTGCTTAAATAAAGCTTAACGTCTTTAACGCTTTACTTCTGAAACATTGGAGAAACATATCGTGAATAAACTTTTTTTAGAACATTTTTTTTATTTTTTTTTTATTAGCCTGTTGGAGTGTCCCACTGCTGGGCAAAGGCCTCCCCTTTTTTCCGCCAGCCGTCTCTGCTCAGTGCCTGTGTTTGCCACTCTTTATCAAAGACGTCTAGGTTGTCCCGCCATCTCATTTTTGGTCTACCTCTGCGCCGGAAGCCGTCACGTGGAGTCCAGTCAAAAGCCAATTTGGCCCAACGGTCCGGATGCATGCAATTTTAGAACATAACTTAGATTAAATGCAATGGAAATAAATATGTACTAATAATGAGTCTGTAGAAAAGTCGTAACTTAAAAATGACAAAAAAAGTCTATATAAACGACACTGAACACAAAAACACTATTACTACAGCCTATTTGCGTCCCACTTCTGGGCACAGGCCTCCTCTCATCACGAGAGGGTTTGGGCTATTAGTCCCCACGCGGGCCCAGTGCGGATTGGGGACTTCACACACATCTTTGAATTACTTCGCAGATGCGTGCAGGTTTCCTCACGATGTTTTCCTTCACCGAAAAGCTCAGTGGTAAATTCATGAATTTTGCGCATAAGTAAACTTAGAGGTGCGAGCCGGAATCGAACCCCGACCCTCAAGTCGTGGTGGCCTAGTGGTTCGACCTACCGCCTCTCATACAAAAACACTAGTTAGAAAATTTGGCTGTATAGTATAAATGTATGTATGTACGTCCGCCTGTAACTCCAAAACTACTAGTCGGATTGACACAAAATTTGGTATGGGGGTATATAGCCTCTAACCATGTTGACCCTATTATAATCTATTATAACAGGGTCAACATGGTTAGAGGCTGTACTTTTTAACCCGGAAAAACGCATTACGAAATAAATTCCCATAATCCTTTGACGACCAAAAATAACAAAAACCGTTTTTCGCCCATATAACAGGAATATCAGGAAATACCTGCCTATATGGAAACCTTGGGTGATGCATATGTCCATCCAGCAGTACTATGGAAATCGTTTGAATGCAAACAACATTTACATATACACCTACATATGAAAGTTCCAGAATGACATCCGCCGCTTTACTATCCACTGAAATAGTACCAGGTAAATCTGCAGCATGTTTCCATTCACTCAAGGATTTACGCATGATCGAACTTATGAATGAACGAGTGAGCAATCGATTACGCAACGGTCACTCAGGGTGAATGGAAGCTCAAAGGCTTCCCTCAATGCAAAACCATTCATTCACTCACCGTGAAAAGTATTTCCTTATTATCTCCTTTTATAAAACTGAGTACAATATGTATGAAGTAAGTTTTATGAAGTGAAGTGATTTGATACGCAGATACTTGTATTGTAAGAATAAGAATGTGAGTGTCGTTTTAAATACATCAATGATCCATTCAAAGTATTTTTGCTCATAAAAATGTTTTTTTTTTGTGTCTGTAAGAATCTCTGCAAATCAGATTTACTTACTATAGGACCATGAAGTAGGGACGGTTTATGAACTTCACCTCAATAACTTAAAAATACATAAGTATCTAATTAAGTATTTCTTTTGCTTTTAGATCGTGCTTCCGTGATCTCTGTTTTTAAGTCATTTGTAAAACAACAGGGGCTCCATTCGAATCGTTACATAGGGAAAGGGAGATTCCCTATCCCTGCGCTTACGCGTCGCGGTGACTTTAAGCAGCTACATTTAAAGATCAATTTGAGCGCCGTGACGCGTGAGCGTAGGGGTAGACAATCTCCCTTTCCCTATGTAACGTTTCGAATCGAGCCCCAGCAAATATGAACAGAAACTGACTGACTGATGATTGATCTAGCCATAGCGCAAACCGCTGGCCTTAAATTATAAAAATTGGCGACAAGGTGCAAAATGCAAAACATAAGCACTTGAGGCTTTTTGGAAATTCTTACTTTAATGGAGTAGGGGTATATGTGGGGAGCATGAGGAAGATAAATTGAAATTTCAGCAAAAGAAGTTCTCTTAAGAGGGTTTTCTCCGAAAGTTGGCAACGTCGCAAATAGCTGTCAAATATTTTTCTGTTTTCATTAATTTCTGAATATTACTGAATGAAAACATGAATTGTCGCTCTATGGTTGAATAAAACATTAAGTATGGATTGCAACAGTTATCAGGAAGTAATATCTTTTGAAAACTTTCCATAGCAGTTTCCATGCATTTTAATGTAATCTTATCATTTTAATGCCTAACCAACAAATATAAAACGAGACGCGTCATTCAACCATATAATGATATCTTCCTTTTTAATTTAGCAATATTGCGAAATTAATAAAAACAGCGAAACATTTGACAGCTATATGCGACGTTGCCAACTTTCGGGATAAACCCTTCTAATACCCGTAAAGCAATCAACTGACAGCCCCATTTGGCCCTATTTAATTTCCATAAATCCTGTTCAGTAAAAATCTCACTTAAAGCACAATTTTCCATAAAATATGCACTCTAGGGCTTTAAAACATAGTCTCTACTAACAACGTCAGGTTTGTTGACATGTTATTTCCCTCATAGTTATTGAGCACGCCCCTGCACTTGTTTGCGAAGATAACAAAGTCAAACTCCAAGCCTTGAACCAAAACAAATATGTGTTCACCTCTCAAGGACGGTGCAAAGAGGGATTATATTAGGGTTGCCTACGATGAGCTGTGGAAAATTGTAAAGCCTGCAAACTGTGAAATAGCGTTATATATTTTTCAGAGCGTTTTTATTAATGCCACCCTCATGATATCGTGATATAAAATATACGAAATCATTTTTGTTAGTTATTTCTGTAGGCATCCTGAAAACATCCTGTGGTTTTGAGGACCTGTCCCACACATTTTGTATTTTTAAAAAACCTTCTTAAGAAATGATTCTGTTTCAGATGTTTTTGTATTCCTGTGATTTGGATGGGATAACCTATCCCACATATTTTGTATTACATATTAGAAAACTTTCTTAAGAAATTGAAGATTGTTGAAAATTTGTGAAAGTACGTATATCATAGTATTATTTTATTGATGTTTTCTTTTGCAGTACCTGATGTTTTGCGGTGTGAGAACCCTATCAAATTACTAAAAAGATAAGATACTTTCCTTAAACTCTAGAAACTCTAGAAAACAAGGGGTAACTTATAAAAGGGATTTACTTATATATACATATTATTCAAAAAATTACGTTTAACATATTCATGGGAATTTTGAATCACAGAAAAACATCTTAGAAAAAAATTTAGAAATCGAATTAAGTAGGTAAGAAAAAAGGCCGTGATTTTGGAAAAAAACTCAAATTATTGGGACTATAATAAGCCCCTATACCTTGGACCCATGCTGCGACGGTCCAAAATTCAATCAATAGAAATTTATTGCCCAGATTCGCGAAGGATTTTTTCTTTCAACCTCGATTGTGAGGCGGGCTACTTTTTTCTTTTTTTCTCTCTATAAAATGGCTCGCGCGGCCGCCATTATGCGCTAGAGCAGAAATGACAGCAAAAGTTACGCCCACTCTTTTTATTCTTTTTGTGCCTTCAAAAGTTTTTAAAGATTATAGAATAAGGTAAGGTTCGTTGCTGAAGTTCTTGATGGGGGAGAGAGTGGATGCATCGTATTTTTTTTATTATTATGATGAAAATAAAGATAATGCCGATTTAAATTAGAATGTCGTAAGCTATTTGAGAAAAAGCTTTCATACTTTTCAGCCAAACAACTTTATTGTAAAATAGTAGGAGGTACTGGAATAAGATTAATAAACTCACTAATAATGTGTGTCTATGAAAACATTTCAGAATTTTATTCTCATTAGCAGTGACATTTGTAATTGTAATCCATATCAAAGCCAATTTTTGACTACAATTTCAAAATACAATGATTTTATGAAATAAACTCTAGATCGCATGGAATCCCAGCACTCTCACACTGTGATAACGCCATCATTATCGGAGATAAACAAGCTCGAATGCCTCTATAGTGGCCATCTAAACACGTGTTCCGACTATATTGTTACATCACCAACCTGCACAAAACATCACAACCACCCATAATATGGCAAAGCAAATTAAACGGAAACTTAAGCAATGAAGATTCATTTTCGACTGATGTTGAATACTGGGGTTGGCATAAAATTGATAAAACCTACAAAGGAATTGGTTCGCTTATGGCCGATGCAGTAAAGTATGGTTTTGTTTGAAGTTCGTTGTGGAAACCTTTCGTGATAGCCGTAAAAGTGAAGAATATCACTTGATTCTAAAGGGGCACTTTAAGGCTCTTCTGATTTCGCAGCGAATGATTGTGTTACGGCGATCCATCACAGGAGACGTTTCGAAGGCTTCTATTGAGGTTTTTGCCGCCCAGTCATTTCCTGTGTCCCGGGGCTAGGATTTCGACCAAGTTTTGCGAACACAATTAAAGTTTTTAAGGCGTTTTTTGTCCATTCGGTCAGTGTTATATTACCGGTAACGGTTGGAAAACGGAGGATTTTTTTACGACGAACGTTGAAAAGTATCTATGGTCGGATTTTTACCGAATCCTGGCAGTTTTTTTCCTTTTTTTTCGAACCGGTTTTAGTAGCTGCGTTTATAAAAAAAATCGCCCATATGTGTTAGAAATTTTTGGCACATTTTTTGCAAGATTTATGTCAGTAATGATAAAAAAGTAACCTAATTCCCGGGTGACCGTAAAATCTAAAAATCTTCCTTTGCTTTTTGTCGCCACCTAAACATTCGCAGTTTCCGGTAAAAAAGGAATGCGGTAATTTGAGACCGCAGTAAATTGCCACAGTTACACACGTGCAGATAAAGTATTTTTTTCCACTTGTTACCATATTTTAAGAAAACACTCTAAAGGACCATATTTTCAGAGATCCGTCGAAGTATGGTGTTGGTGCTGTTTAATTCACTCCAATACACAGTAAAAAGCCAAAGACTGGTCTAAAACGGATCACAGTACCTATGAAGGTTTACGAAATGTCTTTCCAAAACCAAAAGTTAATGCATATACGTAATATAGGTAGTGTAATGATATCTTAAATACTCGTCTTTAAAACCGATCCCAGATCTCCAGGATCTGCATCCCCGCAGACACATCACATCATTATTGAAATGATCCAATCTACAAATAGCAACTTGATTTTTAGCTCAGTTATTTTAAAGTAATTATCAAAACCGCCTTATGAAGCAATACCATAAATTGACTGTGCTTTTCATGCATGGTTACTTGCCATTTTTAGGTGCTACATAATAATAGAAAAAAAAATATAATGAATAATTTTAAATAAGTCTACGGAACCATTTTAATAAAACTAAAGCAGACATTTATCCACAAAAAATACTTGGTGTTGTCACGTGCTAGTGATTTGCGAAGGCGGCTAATGGGCGTGTGTTTTGGCGCTTCCTCTCGCGCCTGCGTCTGCGCAGGGTGTGCCGCCAAAGAATTTTAATACAAGCGTTACTTTATACACCTAATTTGTAAATTTTCTTTAATTAATTAATATAATTATATAAAACTTATCCGTTACTGAATGATGACAACGCACAGCCGAAACTACTGGTCGTAGGAAGCTGAACTTTGTTAAGTATGTAGGTTCCTCGTGGAGTATAGGGAAGCACTAAGAGAGGATTTCCCTAAATTCCTACGGGAACGAAAAAAAACCCGGGATTTCACATATGTCAGTGTTTCCGTGCACGAAGTCGCGGGAAAAAGCTAGTACACCACACAACTTTCATAGACATAAATAATATTTCATATGGACTCGGTCTATCGTACACGTCATAATTTCCCCACTTCCTTGGTGTCCAATTATGTCCAATCCAAAGTTATACGTGTATCGTGACACTAAAAAACGCTTTTGTCACGCACGCTCGTTGACCAAACACTGGAAGAGGCCTATACCGAGGAGGGTTCTGGTGTGAAACTAGACTAATTATACCTACCTATATTTTTGCATGTAAGTAACAATGATACCCTGCACAAGGATTTACGAATCCCCACAGTGCCTGAGGAAATATACGAGACAACAAAAGGCATAAGGAGCGAATAACAGCACATGCCAATGAGCTTGCAAGCAGTCTAATGAATCCAATATGGACAACCCGCAGACTTAAGAAAAGAATACCTCAAGACCAGATCTAATACTGGAAATATCAAAAACGGCTCTTGTCACTGGACTCTAGGAATCTATACCATGATATCACAAACAAATTACTAAATGTCCATCATGTGACAGATTGTAATTAAAAGGGGCTAAAAAAATGCAAGTACCAAAAATTAAAGGCTTTTTTCAGGGGCCTATACCTACCACCTTACCTTATCTTAGTATAGACAAAGTCAAGGGTTAAAAGGACAATGTTACATTTCACGTATCTAATTCCTAATTTCCTAATCAATCAACTATAATAGCGTGTTTCTTAAATCGCAAAAGTATTTACCAGTAAAAAAGTTATAGTATCCATCATCTTTCCGTTTACGAGATTGCCTTAAAAAGCATATTTTTTTTATGAGATTTATATTTCAGAAACTCCAAACTATAGTGGGTCCAGCGAGTCGGAAGTTGCTAAGTGTTACATGGCACCTAATTACGGTGCTGAAGAGATTTTAATGGTTTCCTGGCACTTCGCGATCGCGTGTCCTTGCGAAAGTCAACAAGTGCACTTAAGGCTGCGTGTCACTTTCCAACAACAAAAGAAAGGAAATCGGTACGGTCGACACAATATAACTGACCAGAAATATAAACCTTAAATTAACCAGTTAAGGCTGTTTTTAACAGTGTTACTTACTCGGAGAACTGTACAGGGGTGTTGCGGTCAACAAAAACGCTGTTAAAATTAACAGTCTTGAGGGTGGAGGTTGAGTGGAAAAAGATGCAAAGTGGTTTTTGATTGTTTCGCCGTTTCCTGTTATTTTTAAAACAAGGACAAGATCGAAAATATCGGTGCTGTGGTTTAACGGTACGATCGGAGATTAAAAATAAGTTGAAGAAAATGCCAAGGACATACTTACGCGTAAATTACTTTTTTGGTTTTATTGGTGCCTTCGTATGACAGTGGTCCATAATCCATAAGTGGTAGGTATGTGATATCTGTATAATAATATGATTAACCCTAGTGATGAATCCACATTTTGATTGTACAATCACCATTTACGATTTTTAGATCGTAATTCTTGACTTTCCGAAGTAAAATAGTAGGTAGGGCACCTGTTTAATGTGAAAAAATTAAATACTATCTCAAAATCATCAGCAAGATAAAGTGGGGTGGTTTAAATGAGGTTATTTTAAGCTATTCTTATTCCGCTGCCGTGCTTTGCTATAAAAGTATGTTCACTTTGAATCTTACACTAGCCTCTATGTTCCCACCTCAACGAATTTTCACAACACGAAGAACTTGTTAAATGCGCCAGCTTAACTCTTGTTGGTGAAATATCGAAGCGTGAACTCTTTATCAGAGAAAAAACTTCATTATTTGCTTCTACATGATGACAATGGTAATGTATTGCTAACCGTAGAAGGTAAAGAATAAGGCACAGAACCAAAGGCACCGAATGTAGAGCGTTATTACAGATTTTGAAGATAAACTGCTTCTGGAAATAGCTGAATCTAAGACTTGTGTTTCTTATTTCTACGCTAGTAAGACTGAACTCCCTTTATCTTTCTTTTCACAAACAGAATTAGTCGACTCGTAGTGTTTTTTTCATCGTTTACCAACAAAATCCGAATTTCACGCGAGACTTGTTTGTTCTACACGGGCCCATGAACAAAGGTTCGACTTGTGAATTTTAACAAGGTAAGTGGCAAGTATTAGTTGTCACAGGCCCGTGAGCATGTTGTGGGATCATTTTGATGGATGCTGTTAAAAGGAAGCCTTTGGATAAAAGCTTGGTTTAGTGTTTTTTCTAACAAAAATGCTTGAATTTGCTGGCAAGGTGGTAAGTAAATAAAGTTAGTTTAATTTATTAAGTTCCTCACTCGGAAAGTAACAAAATACGAATTTGGAATTATAGGTTCTATCTTCAACTGTCAGAAGGCAGAATTCATCTCAAATGATGTAAACGCGAGTACTATGTATAGGATGTTATAGTGCTACTGGCAGGTCAAAAATGGCTGCAAATGGTGTTAAAAGCATGAAAATCACCACGATTGATCTTTAGTCCACATAAGACAATTTGACCCGTAGCAAACACTCCCCCTCTACCTTTATATTCAAAATAATCTAAATCCTAAATAAAAAGGTCAACTTTTGTATTTAGGACTCCTAAGACGAGGGCCTTTCTAGCTTACTTTTTTACATTTATAATCACGCCATATCATTACGCCTATAGTTAGTGAAGGTTTCACCTTTTTTATTTTTTTTTGTTCACAATATCCATACTAATTTTATAAAAGCGAAAGCTATCTAGCTGTCGGTTACCTCTTCACGCTTAAACCGTTGGACTGATTTGGATTAAATTTGGCATGGAGATATTTGAAGTCCCGGGGAAGGGCATACGCTATTATTTATTTATCCCGGAAAAACAAATAGTTTCCGCGAGAACGCGAATTAACCGAATTCCACACGGGCGAAGTCGCGGGCAGAAGATAATAAGAAATAGTTTAAGTTCAATGAAGTTTTAAGCAGAGATTTAATTTTTAAATACAAATAAGTACTATAAAGAACTCTAATATAGTATCTCTGCATATTATTTACTTCAATTGGTTCATAATTCAACCGTTTATTTACGACAACATCTGCACCCAATACTTCCATTGCATAAAGTCGCTTGGATAATTTAAAATTGTACGTAGACCATGGTAACAAGGTTCAAGACACGTGTCTTCATAACTTGCGGTGCCATAAAGCCTTCAAAAGTGTCAAGCGCGCTGCAAGCGGCGATTTTCAAAGGACAATGCAATCGCCGCTGCCGTACGCGGTTTATCACACGTGTGAGGTAAGGATTTACGCGTACAGGACCAAACTCGTGTAGTCGTTTATAAGAGTGAAGACAGTCTCTTGTGAAACCACCCGAATAACCTTATTCTGAGGACCTATGATCTTTAAACCCATGTAGATACTTGGCAAAGTATTATTTCGTATTGATCAAAATCATACTGAACTTATAATCAATTAGATATTTAAAACGAAAATTGAATATGAATAGTGTTCAGGTGATTTATTACTTACTGGAGATCCCAATCAACCAAAAATATTGTACAATAAGCTAAAATAAATATATTAAAAATTTTACTTTTTCAGTGTTGCACGTTTTGTTTGACTGATGTGATATTTCTGATTCTGATTCTGATTTATCGTTTATCATCAATTTAGTTGTCTTGTATTCAAATCAAATGAAATCCTAGCCAATTTCATGGTTGTGCTTACTGAAACTGCACCAAGCAGATAAAGCCTGTATTGTTAGACGTTTGGAATTTCAATGTATGTCAAAGGTAGTAAGCGGAATGACAGTGATAAAGTAGCCCAGGTTTTGCAAAATGAAAAGGCTATTTCTAAGATTTATGAAAAAAATGGCAGTGTCATGCAATAAAATTCATAACTACCAGCTGTGACGGAAGGTAAGTCAACATCAATGTAACGCATAGGTCGCCGTGAAATGTGTCGCGAAATCTAAAAGCCGTTGCGGATCACTGAATGCCGAGCCAGTCTAAATCAAAGGACATGTGTTTGTAATGCTGACACCCGTTCAGTGCGTCGAATCGGCGAAGAAAAGCCGTACAAATCCCTAAGAAATAACCGAAAAACCGAGATTTCTCTGCGATTCGTCACGGAGCCGCGATTTCACGCCGCCCTATTACCTCGTCCTGCGAGACGTCGAATGGGACTACCTTTACGGCGATCGCACTTTTGTGATACCGATATCGCCGGTTCGGAACGAATCGCCCTTTACAAATCCGCCCGATTTATCATTCCTAAACGTTCGCCCGAACTTTACATGATACCCATTAAATGGACATCCCCAGCGTTCACAAAATGTCACGTCCCTGAACGGTTTTTTGACACGTACTGACATTGTTTCCTTATAACATAGACCCGAAAACCTACAAAAACATTGTTACTCAAAAAAGGTTCAGGCAATTTAT
Source organism: Aethes cnicana (assembly GCA_963971205.1). Taxonomy (NCBI): domain Eukaryota; kingdom Metazoa; phylum Arthropoda; class Insecta; order Lepidoptera; family Tortricidae; genus Aethes; species Aethes cnicana. The sequence continues at coordinate 4,420,639 of OZ020287.1, read as the reverse complement.
TTTCAGAGTAGACATTTTATATAGGTGCAAGGATGATTTTATGGGATAAGTAAACGAACTATCTTTATAGCGACAATACTTTAGCTCCGGCCTTGAAGGATGGCATGAATATTAATCAGACGATTTTTTTTCATTTTGTCGAATTTTATTACTGAGCAAATTATAGGTGTCAAACTTTGAAGCCGTGGTGGCCTAATGGTTCGTCCTACCGCCTCTCATGCAGAGGGTCGAGGGTTCGATTCCGGCTCGCACCTCGAAGTTTAGGTACTTATGTGCGAAATTCAATTTGAATTTACCACTGAGCTTTTTGGTGAAGGAAAACATCGCGAGGAAACCTACACGCACCTGCGAAGTAATTCAAAGATGTGTGTGAAGTCCCCAATCCGCACTGTACCCGCGTGGGGACTATTAGCTCAAACCCTCTCGTGATGAGAGGAGGCCTGCCCAGCAGTGGGACGCAAATATGCTGTGGTAGTAGGTGTCAAACTTTTACATACGTACGGAAATGCAAGATATGCTGAATTACTTCCACCTCCACATCTTATTCTTTAATCTTGAACAATAAACGAGCTGTCGCCTATGTCTATTAATACAAACGATCTCAGAAATGGTTGTAACGATTTTGACGAAATTTGCAATATTCTCTGTCGTGATAAAAGAAATCGATCTACCTAGCTAGAGCTGGGAAAATTCATTTTGACTCTATTTGAACCGAGCAAAACTCAAATACAAGTACAAATTCGTTTATTCTCCATAATAATATGAAACAGGCATTATTTATTAGCTTAACAAATCACACAGGTACTCTGTAGTTCAACAGACGCCCAGGTATTACTTTCTCTAACAACACCGGCGCAACAGCCTGTTTACGTCCCACTGCTGGGCACAGGTATCGTCAGATCCAACACGAGCTGGTTTGGGCTTTAAGTAGATAGCCCTCGCACTAGTCCAGTGTATACTTGGATTTCACACACATCTTTTGGTTACTTACACCTTGGTTGCTAACACTTTACAATGTTTTACTAGAAAGCTCCATGCTGGACAAATTATATTTTTGTAGCTCATGTGATACCATGATGTGTGTAGGTAAGTACAGTCAGCAGCAGAAGTAGATAAGCTGTCCAGGTGTTCAAAATGACCTACACACGCCCTTAACGTCTTAAGAATAAGGTCGTGTGTAGGTCATTTAGAACACCTGGACAGCTTATCTACTTCTGCTGCTGACTGTACATACATCATGGTATCTCATTAACATCTAAACATGTAAATTATAAGTACAAGCACAAATTTTGTATCCGTTTAATTAAACTTTTGTAAGCTATTCGGTGTTAACGGTGTTTGTTCATGCATACGTATGTCAAATATTATTAATTCATGCTATGTAAAAAAAATATGTGACTGTTTATTGACCCCAATAAATTGAAAAAAAATTAATATGATTCTCAGATGTCTGTTATGATCCGAGATTTAGACAAACTGTTAGGCAGGCCTCCACAGCTCCTTACTAATATTAGCCTGGGCCTATATTCGAAGTCTTAAATAGGGATCTTGCTGTTCCCTATAGGATCGCTCACACGTCAAGTTGAACTTTAAATCTAGCTGCTTAAAGTTCACGCGACACGTGAGCGATCCTATAGGGAACTGCGAGATCCCTATTCAAGACTTCGAATATAGGTTATAGGCCCTGCTGACTGCTGTAGATAGATAGAGGTACACATGTACTAAAATGTATATGTATAACGCGAGTTAGAGTATGAGAACAGATTAAAAATCCAGTTTCTAAATCGAGACGTTTTAACCCACTACCTTCCGTCACATATTTGACATTGACATGATTGACGTTTATTAAAGGAACACATAAATACCAGAAAGAATATCCACAACATGCTTCGTCAAATAGAAAACACCGTAGGTAATCCACAACACGCTTTGTCAAATAACAATCTCAAACACAACTCAAGAATCCGTAGCATACTTCGTCAAAAACACAAGTAGAAATAAATAAATAAAATGCATAACACACGTCCATCAACCATCTAAACCTCTGTTCTAAATTATCCACACTTAATAAACAGATTTACTTCGAAGACTTCGAAGAGCAGATAACATCGCTTCTGTTCACGGTTAGCAATTAATTATTATTAATTGTGCGTTGATAATTACTCTGAAACTAGTATCGGTTCGTTTATATAAGTGTATTAAGTAAGTTGATATTCAGGTTGTGTTCTGTTGAACGTGACCACACGACGGACACGGCCTATAAAAGCACAATTTCGAACACAATTAGAATGAATTGTCAATATTTGCGTGCGAGGACGTTCTGTTTACTTGTAAATGTGTGTGTGTACCACTACGCGGACCAATGATTCACTCTCCATCTCCGGATGAAACAAATGACGGTAAGGGCGAGTTGAGCGCGAGTTGCGCGCCGGCTAGATTCAGGCGGGTGATTCCGTGGCGATTCGGTATGGAGTACCTACTATTAAATATTCTGTGACGTGAATAGAAATACAGTTGATGGAAAACCAGTGGTAACTCGTTCAGCTAACGCCATCGATATGCAAGCTCTTCTACTCCTTATTTATTTGTAATATTATAAGGGTCATAACAAAACTATAATGTATACAGGTGCACTTCTTGTGTTTGTAAGTGAGTTGCTATTCTTTCTGTCGAGAATGGTGGAAGTTTCTGTACGCCTTCAGTTGCGTTTTGAAACTAAAGTTCAAACGGCATGTGTAATTTGAAAAAGAGCAATGGATGAGTTCGTTACCTTTGAACGTAGTTTAGGGAAGCAGATCCAAGTACACTAAAACTAGTGTAGGTACTGAAATTGAAACCATTGAAACGAGCCTCTCTTTAAAGCTAAGTTGGATCTTTCTCTTCAAACTAGGTCACGGTTTAGTTCGAGAAAGTACCGTGTGTATAGAAAAAGTAAGGTATAAACCTAGACTGAAAACTTTCATACCAATCAGCGTATATACCCGAAATCGGTGTGAAATGCGATTATATAGATAGCCTTTATGAAAATATCAATTGTCACCTAGATATTGCTCGGACACAGAGATTTTCGGATGTACTACAATGTAAGGAGTTTGTTAGTGTGGTAGGGTTTAGGCGGGAAAGATTAAAGAAAGATTTGAGTTTTCTGTTGCTCCATTTTTTATTAAGACTGCGAGATCAAACGAAAGTCTTCAAATGCCTTAACTAAGTACATAGGTAATCATTTGTATCGTGTGACAAATAATTAAATGATTAAATGACATTGTATTAAACGACAAGCTTACTTATCTAAAAAATATTAATTCTAATTATTCTTTCATTATTACTCAAAAGTGCGTGTGAAAAATATATAACATTGCAAAAAAAACTTATATGGTAAAAACTTATTCTAAACTTAACATTATTAGATTGGCACATTCGGCCCATTTTCGTATATCTACACATAATATGAACAAGCAGTAGGTAATTAATAAAAACTTAAACTATTAAAGCTTTCTTCAGTGACGTGTTTCAACTAAGGCACGAACTAAAAACTTAACTAAACACTGGGTTTGATACCTGATACCTGGGTTTCAGCCTAAATTAACATTCCCGTGCGCTCACTAAGAAACCTTATTCATTTAATTACCTTCAAATAATTATGAATTAATCTAATTAAAGCTCTGTATATAAAATCTTCGTATCACAGACATTATAAAACTCTATTACTTTACGATTAATGGAAGACGTTGGATACAGATAAAAAACAAGCAGGATTGCTTTGAACAAGAATGTGAGAAGAGCCTGAAACTTGTGCGGTGATAATTACAGTGCAGTTTGACGTTAAAGCTGTCTACCAAAACTTGAATGGACAATTTATACTGTTACATTACATCGATATACGAGTGGCGATACACCGCGTTCGCTCGGAGGTCACTAAACGATAGATCACAGGTACTCGATATCTAAAATCACATTGAAACTCGAAGCCGAAAGCGCTATATCGCCAACTCACTTAGTCTAATGGAAGACATTGATTATTGCTCGCGATGAGCCACTAATCTACTTGTTGGAAGACAAGATTTTGTTCACACTGCATATTTAGCGAAATAATGATTAAATCAGAAACATTTGAAATGGAAGACAGGACTGATGAGGTAAATATAAAAGCTAGTGAATTAATAACAGTTGTTACATACGAAACAGCGGTGCTTGTTGGCCGCGAAGCAGATTTCCCGGACTTCGTTGGCCAGGTTGTCGTTGACCTCTGGGCCAGGGATCAGCTCGAACCGGCTCGAGTCCACGATGTTCTGGTTCTCGGCGTTGTCGTTGTCTTCCATCGCCGTCGGTTTCACCGGGTCCAGAGGGTAAAAGAATTCGGAGAAAGGTACTATGATAGGTTCTTCAGGGTATGCAGTCTTTTGTGATGGCAGGTCGGTGCGCGGCGAGCCACTGGAGATCAGTTCTCCGAGCTTCGTCCAGCACTTGTTGAGATTCACCCGCGTGGAGTTCGCCACTTTGCGCGGAAGCCTCGGTTTGGAGTTCTGTAATAGACGAAAAAATATTAAGTCTCTATTATTAACAACCTAACAAAAGGTCAAGTCAGACCAAAAGTTGGAGTCGATAAACTTTAAAAAACAAACTTAACTCGAGGGAGAGTTGAAATGAAATTGGTAATATACAAAAGTACAAAATCAGTACATACCTGTCGGTTCAGAAGCTTTGCCCAAGGCGACCTTGGAGGCGACACCTCCTTTGGTGGTGAATTCTCACCCTTAGCTAAACACATCTTAACTAACGTTAATGCTACGAACTTATACGAACTATCACTAAGAGTAATAGAGAGCGTCGTGCACGCACGAAGCGTCAGAAGGGAATGAGTGAATCAGGAAGGGGCGGCCGGGTTTATATAGCAGGGGGATCGAAGGCGCACGCGGGCGCGCGTGCGCAGGGAGCGGCGCGCGCGCCGCACGCGAGCGGTAGCGCGCGTTCCGACTGGTTTTTACCATACGAAGCAACTTCCACGAAGAAAGACTTTGACGTGCCGCGACTTAGAACTTGCTGGCATGGAATAGATTGCGCTCGTAAAGGCTTATTGATGACTCGAGACCGGAGACGATTCTGTGATGATGAGTTTGTTTTTTGGATGTCTCGATCAGATTACGTAGAGTTCTATCGATCAAAAATATGATATAAATCATACGTCGTTTTATTTTTTTACTATTTACCTATTACCTTTCTAATGATTGTACCTATGCATTTATAAATAGTAAACGCATCCTGTTTGCCGTATGGTCAGCGTCGCTCAGTGGGCGATTTTCTAGCAAATAAACATCGCTATCGTTGTACCTATGAATCACGAGCAGCTGGGACCTAGGGCATTGGATAGATAAGTTCCTTAGCAGATTTATCATAGCACGACGGTGTCGCTTCCTGCGATTAAATCGACTCAGCGCTCGCAAATCACGCTCCGCGCCCTGATAAATCATTTCCTCCGGTCACTTGAGCTCTACGAGGCCCAAGTAATAGGATCGGTCTAAACTAATGATGCAGTAGATAACGTGAATCTAGTGAGCAAAGTATTAAGGCCTAATGTAATAGGAATATTCAATAGGTACTGCCTCGACATCTGTATCATTTAGCGCTTTGAAATAGAGCCCGCGAGGTACAGGGTTGATGCTGGGTAGGTACTCAGATACCTATCGCCGTTAGGTTTATAAGCCTTTTTATTGTTACAAATAATATGGCGTCTAGAGATAATGATTTTCAGTTCAGCTTAATATACATAAGTAATATATGCCGCCTTGTGTGATACAATAGAAAAGATGTTTAAAATGTGTTTACTAAAAAAAGTTTAAATAGGAATGATAAAAAAATACCGATTCCCAATTGAGGTGGCGTAGTTTATTACTTCAAACCTGGTGTTTTTAAACAATAGGTACTAAACAAAAGATGGGTACCTACTAGTAGTTCAAGACACGCACTTCACGCATTTTATACCTACGACGATCGTTAAGAAACCAATCTCTATTACATTTTTGTTGTTCTTTCTCTCTCAATTCTCGCGTCAACAATGGTATCGTTATGAAAATTCATGTGAATTTTGATGTAATCTCTGCCGTTAATCAATGATGATATCTAAAGTGTTGTTGATTTTCAACTTTCATTTTGAGTTGACCCGTAGGTTGTAACGTAATCGGATACCTACCTCAGGAATGAGAAATTTTATTTGTGGTAATTAAGTAACATAAAGTTTAGATGGAAATATCTTGAAAAGTAGGCTATTACTTTAAAGCCATGTAAATAAGCAAAATAGGTACCTTTTAAATATACCTAATGGCTTTTATTCTAATAAGACTTTCGTAGCATTGAGTAGCATTCCCATTCAGCTTATTGTTGAGTCAATTTTATTCATTTAAAGTCAAAATAGTAATTGTAATAATATGGTTCTTGTAATCTTGTATTTTAGTATCCACTTAAACAATTGTTTCAATTGTTATTTAGCTTCTTAATAACTGTCTGCGTATTTTGGAAAATAGGCGATTGACGGCCTTTGCGAAGTTCTTTCTTAAACATAATTAAATATAATCACTAACATGCTGTTTATGGTTTATTCTGCAATTGATCCATAAATACAATTACTTTATTATACTCGCATTTCTTAACGTAAACCACGAAGCACCAATTTTAAATATGAAAAATAATAACTTGGCGGTTTCAAGGTATAAAAGGATATATTTTTTTTAAATCAACGGATGTAAGTAATGAAATAAAGTAATACTTATGTTTTTCGCTTTTTACGTTCTCAATACCGTTTTGATAGCTCTCAAAAGTTACACACAAGAATTTTGGTTGGAAAATAAATTATTTATGACTAAGTATGAATAAAGCCGTGAGTCACTGAAGGCTTAATTCGTTAGTGCAGAGATATTTCATGAACTTTTTGAATCACCATACAAAAAAAAAGATAAACATCACAAATAATGAATCTGTTCAGTCGTATTCTAAGTAGAATAGGTACCTATAAGTAGGTATTTAATTATCAACTTGTTAAGAACCGTTTTAGCGTAGGTACAAATAAGGCGACCATAATCTCAAAACTCCACATCGCTTGTTTCAGAGACACAATATTAATTAAGATGTCCTCTTTGCCAAAAATGCGAGCTTCATAAAGTCCTCGATCGACTAAATAATACTCGATATCTTGTTATCGCCTCGTAACGTTTATTTTTAACGTTCTCTGAAACAATTAACTTTAAGACATTAAAGAGCACCGTGGGAACGGATAACACGATATTTCGGTATCTTACCTTATTTAAATTGCTATAAACTGTGCCTTATTTAAGTTGATGTTTTTCTTATAAGTGGGTCCACTTTGTCTTATTAGATAGGAGAGGTAAAGCTTTTGCGTGTATAACTACGGAAACTGATAAGATTAAATGTAAAATATTAATTAAACACTAAAGTTTTATTCGTCTTTCAGATATCAGTCATTAAAACTACATACATATTTCGTCTTTTCATTCCTAACAGGTGACGCCGCATTAGCATATGAAAGGAAATTAACATGTAATTAAAGAAAATCTACCGCTGAAATGTATTTCACAAGCGGACGCAATTCTTCAAACCGAGTGGGTCGTCATATCGCATTTATCAACAAATAAGTAATATCTGTCTTTACTGGTTCAACCTGATTGGAATCAGCTCATCACTCCGCCTCAAACCGACATCGAGAGACGCCGTAATAGACACCGACGCTCAACGATTTTCACAACATAATACTTTCAAAAGAAAAAAAACCCTGGCCACAAACCGACCACGTGCAGCCTCGCGTTTGAAAAAAGAAAATAAAATCACCACTTTTTTGCCCCGTCCCCGAACAGGGTAGGGTTACAACAAATGGGACTTTGTATAACGTTAACGTATCAAACTACTCCTTTGAGTGCACTTAACGTGTGTGTCTGTGTGTTGTGTGCTTGTGTGTGTGGAACGTGCATCACGCACGCCTAACACACTCCTGGCATTGTTGACTTTGGTTTAAAGGATTTCGTCGTCAATTATGACAGTTTGTATGCAGTCACTGTTTCGGAGTCGATGGAGGTTTTTCTACTTCTTTTTACGTTATATATTCAGACGCTGCATATATGTATCCCAAAATGCCAAATTGTTTTATTTAGTTCCTCTAGCACGATCCAAAATTCAATCATTTATTCAGAAAATTTACCTCACTGAAGCAGAAGCCCTATTTCAAAATTAGAATTACACAGTACATTTATTTATTTAAAAAAAAAACTGTACCTATAGGGATGAACTAGCTAGACTCCCTGGTCATGGTTTCGGGAATCCGTTGAATGCGAGTGCAAAACTGGTTTTTGATTTGAGCTTTGGGGGCGGCCTATTTCTAGCAGTTGTGCCTTCGCCTAAAATGAGTGCCTTATTTGGGGTTGACTTAAAACAATATAATAAGTAGGTATCTCTGACTTCCGACACTTCAGCCCTCGTAATAATTTTATCAAGTCCACCCCATTGCCCCACGGGTAGTCGACAATTCGACATAACAATCACGTCCTGCGCGTACGCAGGCCACGCGACGCCGGCATTCCGAAGCATGCGGGCAGCAATATTGACATGCATTTGGGGAAGTGATAAATTTGTTTGCCTCATTCACGTAATAGAATAGGGGAATATTTGAAAAGTGTAGCGTTTTATTAACTTTATGGAACACTTGCTTATCTTTGAAGCGTCGTTCAGTTGTAGCATTTCTAGTGTAGTGGTTTATTCTACCGCTTCTTATGCAAACGGTCGAGGATTCAGACCTCGAAGTTAATTAATAATAATAAATAAATATCTTGGGACATTTCACACATATGTACCTCAAAGCTTAGCAACGATATAAATACTTATATAGAGAAATGCATACATGCATAGGTACTAAACATCCATGACTCGAGTACAAACTTTCGTGTTCATCACACAAAGTTTGCCCCGAGCGGGACTCGAACCCGCGACCATCGGAACAGAAGGCAGGGTCACTACCAACTGGACCAATCCAGCCGTCTAATTCAAAAGTTACTGAGCTTTTTTGGTGACAGAAAATATGGTCAGGTACTTAGAAGTTTTGTGTAATAAGCACATGATCCCCCGTGGATACTTCAGTATCCAGGAGGCTCTAACCCTCTCGTGGTAAGAGTACCTTAATAGGTACTTAATAGTAGTGACTGGCAGCAGGATCTTACAGGCAGTTAAGATGTCTGTAAGTCGTCGTGATGTTGATGAAGTTAATTATAATCGTAATATAGGTATATGTTATCATGAAATAACTACATATATTTATTAAGATGCAATGTTTACACTTGCAGTAATAATATACGCATTCATTCACTCTCCTGCGATGTAGGTACCTATAGAGTCAACAAACTACGTTCATTAGTATGCGTCGCTTGCAGGAAGCTCTAATGTAAGTATATTAATCAGTAGATATGTTGCAACATTGCGCATAACTGAGCATCCTTTCGTTTTAAAATATTGATTTTATACTTAAGGATGCATCGATTAGATGTCATTTTATGTATATTATAGATATTAGAAAAAGATTTGGAACTTTGGACAAAATAACAAAATAACTAATCACGTAATGTACGGTAATGTCCTTTGAAAATACATCACCTCAATGGTAAAATAAGGTGTGGAAAATCATGAAATTGCACGCCAGCAAAATGGCGGACAACCTAGTAGTATCTACCTACTTACTAATGAGAAAACAGATTTTCCATCGACATATTGTTTTTTATCACATCCCGATGTATAAAATAACTATTGAATTAAAACCCTCACGATGCGGGTAATTAATTCCTAAAAAGTGTACAACAGCACTGAGAAACGTAACTCGATTACGTTGCCATAACATTTACATTTACATAGGTATGATGAATAAATCAGGGGCACTCACACCAGCGCGCGTGGGGTTGGTATACTATAGTTTGTAATCAAGCTGGGCGTTTACAGGGTTGTTACTTAACTTGGTAATATTATAAATAAGAAGCTTTTTTGTGCTAAGGAATTCATCGAAATATTCAAATTGGGACGCAATATACAATGCATAGAAATATATAACGATGACATCGCCATCTAAATGCGCATACATGAGGAAAAATGCTCGATGTTACAATTTTTTACATGTAACATGGCAAAATTTTACTCTATCAAAATTCATTGGTAGTTTATAAAGCGAAAGACCGAAAATCCTTATTCGTATTATATAAGTTAATTCACTTAAAAAAACTATATCCAATTTTCATAATAATACCTGACTACAATATAACTACAAGTAATAACTTTTTCATGCCCTCTGAAAGCCTAGGGGCGTTGCTATCACTAAAAATAAAATCAGCACAGATCCATAAACCAATCGCAGCTTTTCAGTGCATCCCTGCACGTGTGCGCACACGCACACGCGTCTAATCGGAGCTTACCTCCGCGTGGCGGGCGTGTGTGCCCCGTTACACTCACCACCGCCACGTCGATGTCTTAAATACTACTAAATTTGAACTCTAAACATATGACTCGAGTTCTCATTTCCGTCGTACACTTTGTCGTGATATAATTACTGTGGTGATAAGTGTTAAGGGCGCAGGTGCGCTCTCCGTGGGAACGCGGCGCAACCCTCCGTTCCCAGGGTACGCCACCTGCCGTAGTACGCATAATTCGCGCGAAACGGTAGTGACCACGTGAGGCGTTTTTTACGCGGAAGACCGGAGGCCCATTAATTCGGAGCTAATAGGGTTATGGTAATCGATTCTTGGGATCGATTTTTCGTTTTAAGATTGAAATTTTTTAGCTGAGATGAGATTTTTTTCAACTGTTGATGAAGTTTTCAATTTATTTTTTGGGCCTTGCAGTTATGTATACTTTACATTCATGGTCTCATTTTGTTGTCGGCATCAAATTCGCGCTCGAGGAAAACGTGATCGAGTTTGACGTTTATCTGATTTTTTACGCAGATTAAAAGAAATTGCTCTATATTTACCAAGTTTCCCGTTGCAATATTTTTTTAGAAATTGGCCCTACCCAAAAGCTTATACCCAAATAAAAAGACACTCGATTTCCAATGAAAAACTTTGTAGAAACCAAAAATCACCTGCGCCTTGGATCTTTTCAAGTCGAGAGTGAACGGGTACTATCTAAGTAAGCATGTATCACCTACGACCGCATCGTCACTTACCATCAGATGAGATCGTGGTCAAATGCTTGCTTATTAATAAAAAACCATGAGCAAGTCGAGCAACAGTGCTGCTCATCCATTAAACATTTAAAACAGCCATTTACTCCACTTGTTCTCCCCTAACAGCCGTTAACAATGATAACAATGCTGTAACCTTTACCCGTCAACTTGCACGAGTGAGCACTTGTCTAATGTTCCAGGCCAGTGCGCTATGGCGGTTGCGATGGCTGCCATAATATGCTAATTAATAGTTCGCTTGAACTTGCAAGGGTCGATCGGATCGAAAATGATAGAAGATAGGAATGACAGCACTGAGTTAGAGTAAGTTTTGTCAACTTGATCGAAGTCACACTTCAAAAGGGATTTTAGTTAGGTCCTGTCATCGTGTTAGTTACAACTTTGATGATCGTTAACTGTACATACCTATTCACTATAGACGTTAATCCAAAGTCAATCCACTGGGCGTATGCTCTTAAAGTCTCATACTGACATCGATGATCGTTCCTGACAAATGGGACAAAAGGACGAAAAATTACTAGGTAGTTCGTCAAGTTTGACCTAAGTGAAATTTTTTCACGCAATTTAAAAATTTCCGGCTTCTTTTTTCAGAGTCCAAATTGCTGTCTCCAGCAACGTCAAGTCTGCTTCGACTTCCTTCGGGAGCTGGTCGGGCTGGAGTATCATCGTCAGCCAACATCAATGAAACGACCAATTTCGGAAAACCAGCGTGCGCAAAGGCAAACCCGTACCTGCCTATAAATAGGTAGTATTTTATGAGCGAAGGTCACGGACGCTCTATCCACATTAGCGAAACCGTTGGTTCGTGACTATGCCAGCCTATTTATCATATCAGTACAAATCATCAGGTGCTATTCAGTGACCCCCGAAGGTCGACCAGTCTTCACGGTTCCGCTTTAGAGCTCTATGGCCGTTGCTCGTAACGTATGTGCCTTAGTATGGCGAAAAAAAACATGGCATACAGCACGCGTGGCCTGCGACCGTTGAGCTGTCAATAGGCAGTTTATCATGAGTGATTTGGTTATTATTTTAACTGGACAATACCTATATTAGGAATGATGTGATATGTCTCTTTACTGTTCCAGGCAATAAAAAAACAATCAGCGACATTTTGGCAAAGATTTAGAATAGGAATATCACCTGTGAAACTTAATAAAATTTAGTAATTGGTGGCTTTAATGGGATGGATAGGATGGCAACTGGCAAGGTAGTAGCCCTGTAGGAGCGTGGTGTATTCAGACAAAAATACAATAAGCAAAATAAAAAGCATTCATTTTAAGTGCTATGTAATTGAAAAGGGCAGTTACAGTAAATTTAGAGAAAATTCAGGAATCGTGTTATTAAGAGCTTTTGCCGTCCAACTGTTTAAATATGCAGCTTCCGCCACCAGCCTTCGTTATCTCGTGTAAAAATATGCCTTCGGAACATAAATACTACGTGCAATGGAGATAAATGAAAAATGTATAATTTCACCCATCAACCAGTTTCGCCTGGGGTATGACATTTTCACTGTACGTTAATTGCAGATATGCTGGCTGGAAGGTACACACTTTATGCCCCGCCCGCGGCACTAATGGCCTGTACTCAATGGTTCCCAAATAAAAAGAGCTTAACATACTTGGAAGCCTATAAAACTTAGGCCCTTTCAATTCGGAAAGGTAGCATAATTTACCTGTCATACTTTAGCTACTGGATTTGATTGAAACGATTCTGATTATCCTTCTTATTAGATTTTTTTCCGCTTATATAATGTGGTTTCTCATAAAAACGGTCAAGTGGATCAGGTTTTAAAAAAAATAGCATCTCTACAAGGTTACAAAACAGGTTACTTAATGTCTTAAGTAAATGTTTATTAATATAAATAATTATTTTGCTCTAAATACTTTTGACAGAAGGGTTTATTATTAATAATTGTAAAAAAAATCCAGAAAGGGAGTAGCATCTTGAGACGTGTAATTTTTAGCAAAGTTGACACGAACTGCCACATTTTTCCCCAGTGTATATTATAATAACGCCTAATAACCCTAATAATTAGCATAAAAATACTCGAACGCGCGAGGTGTCCTAGAAAAGAAGAATTAACTGTAATAGCACATAATTTAAAAAAATTAAAGCACGCGCATATTATTCTTTAAAAAGCTACCTGGTCATTATTGGTTATTTAAATACCAAGGTTTCTTCAGCTGACGGCTAATAAGGTGTTATTACTTAGTATTTTTAAAATAAGTACAAAATAATTCGTAGAAATGCGAACCTCATTTTCTTATTGGCGAGCAATTTCAACATCAATCAGTTAAGAAATATGGACTATGAAAATTTACATGTATATAGGATCTAAATAACATGTAGCTGATGGTATCTTACGATCTAAAACTGAAGAGTATTGTTGGTGCGGTACAGAAGCTCTGCTTAGGTTCCTTAAGATATGGGGCTAGTCTTTTTGTCAACGAGTATCTAAGTAGGTACATATCTAGGTAGGTAGATATATGTACATATCATAATTCTGACAAGATCTATCAAAAGTGTCAATAAATATTCTGAATATGTAGGTAGGTAGTTTATGATAATAGTGTTTTTTTTATGTATAAAGATTGACAAACAGGCAGACGACCTACCTGGTGGTAAGTGGTCACCGCTGCCTATAGACATTTGTAACACCAGCCAGAGGCGTCACCAATGCGTTGCCAATCTCGAAAGGGGAGGAGGATAGGCCGTATGGGATAAGGGAGGATAGGGCTATAAAATAGGGATAAAAATGTCCCTTTTAATTTAGGTACCCACTGGAAACAGGTGTAACGTATTCTACATTACATATACAGTAAGATAGATTTACCAATCAGATCTAACCTAATTGGAGATTTCCGATATTATTATTTAAAAAGTTTGGGGTTCATACCAGCCTCAGTATTCATATTTTTACGTGATAAAGTTCTCTTATTTAAATCAGTAATTTTCTCAACGCAGGTGAAAGATCAATTTCACACTGAAAGTAAAAACTCTTGAACTCGTGCGCATCTTTTACGGAATATCCTTTAAACCTACCCGTAAGTACTATTGACTACGTTGGACGAAGTGTAGGGACCTTAACAACAGGAATTATGAAAATTATATACAAATTATAGTTTCGAGGTGCTAGAGAAGCATTTTGTGATTTTCTCAATAAGTAGGTTCGGACCATAGTTATCCACCGACAGAGTTGTTAATACAAATTATGTTCTTACTATGCTTACCAACTGGCAAAAAGATTTTTTAGGTCATTGGTCACGCAAACGAGCGCACAGCTCACCTGATAGTTAGTGGTCACAGATACTGGTGCACAGAAATAAGTGACATACGAAAACGGACGGACGGACACGATGATGATGAAGCGATAAGATGTTTTTCATGTCGCCTGGTTTCCCCAATATTACTTTTTTTTATTAAAAACGACACATGAAGTTTTTTGTATTGTATCCTGAAACATGGAGGTGACAAAAATTAATAAAAATCCCAACTCATTTCAGTTATAACGGTTCTATAAAACTAGCCCGCTATTTAGGATCCCCATTCCATTCCTTGATCACTCAGTGAGCAAGAGTGTAAACAAGACGCTATCTCTATAATAGGCAACAAATAATTCACGCTATCAAACCCCACCTAAAGGTCACGTCGCTCTACGACGCTACATATTAACCGACCAATTAAGGGTGACTCAATAAATTCAAACTAAAAATAAACCAAACTGTGGCGTCGCAAAAAAGGCCCGTCCCGATAACCGAGCCGCACCAAAAAAGTAAGCAGTATCATTAAACACACAAAATATGTTTTCCATTTAAACAGACGCTACGAGGCAGTTATAATTTTGTATACGCTGAGTGTTTACTCAGTAAGAAGCTTCGGTAACACCTGCCTCGTTTTCCCACGGAGCGTTCGGGCGCCTCCGGTCGTCTTCGGGCGGCTTCGGGCTTGGTCGGCTACGCGCGCCGCTTGCATACAGATTACGCGGTATTAATAACGCTGTCTCGCCCGTCACGCGACTGAGATGTCAAACGACCCCTTTTATTTGAAATACGTAGCACGCGGAAGCATTCAATACAGATAAATTTTGTTGGTTCAGGTAAATTGTAACCCTCTTTACCCCCAGGACTGGTAAAGCGGCGGTTTTGAGGCACGTGGATTGAAGACGAAAGTTTTTCGCATTTTTAAATATAAGGTCGTCAATTGTGATAGGTTTAGTTTTTTTGACTTATCGCTTCTCAAATATCGGCTTGCACCTCTGAAAAAACTGGCTAAAAGACCCTTTTTTTACCTTTTGAGTGAAGGAAAACGTGATGAAAATTGCGAAGCGATTCAAAGCTCTGTCTTGAAGGAACTATATCTCGGACTTCCTTCACACTATCTGTGTGTAGGTAGGTATGTCATTCGCGACGAAAGGAGACCTGAGGCTCTATTCGAAACGTTACATAGGGAAAGGGAGAGTCCCTATCCCTGCGCTCACGCATCGCGGCGTTAAAACCGAACTTTAAGCAGCCAGATTTAAAGTTCAATTTGAGCTCCGCAACGCGTAGTTGCAGGGATAGAGACTCTCCCTTTCCCTATGTAAGGTTTGGAATAGAGACCCTGTGCCCAGTACCTTCTGTTTGATACGTAACCATACTAACTGTGTTAAAAAAAGACTTGTAGAACGTTTGGTTCTGCCGGTTCTGGGGTTCTGGTTTGGTTCTAGCTTTCCAAGTTTTCTCTAACAACTGTCGAATAAAACGTCAACTATACCTATCTATCTAACTGACGGAGCCTAGAAAGCTGTTTAGATGAAGAAGATATCCATAATTAAGGTCACTAAAAATAACAATTTAAGTAATTAAAGATTAAATTAAATTAAGAGATTTTACGATTCTCGATTTTTATTTACGTTATTTTGTGTTAATTTGACTGTTTTACTGGTCAATCACAATCACTATACCTATTCAAGACAGAAAACTTATTTTAAATAATCATGTTAAGGATTTTTTGTTTACCGCCATGAGCCATACAAAAGAACACCAAGTACAAAACACGCATACATATACACGCTCTTGTTAGAATACATGCAAGGAAATCTAAATCAGCGCTGTCTGCACGCTTAGAACGTTAGGCTCGGAACACACGATCGCAAAAAAAACCTTACGTCTCAAAATAATAAAACAATGTTATAAATACACGCACGCCACGCACGATGCGCTTATTTCTGTGTCACGAGCAAGTTTATCCGCGACGTCGCGCATTTATAAAAAGGTTACAGTTACAAAAATAATACAAACATCAACATGTTTACGCTCTAGCGTATAAAGTAGTGTAAATAAAAGAGACGAGACCAGTTCGCTCGCCAATTACTGGGGAGCAAAAAGTGCGCACGGCACCGTTACTGGTCCCGCTGGTCGGACAATATTGTGACAAATCATTGGCTCTATGCGTGCCAGGCGGCGTGCACACAGTCACACAGGACAATTCGATGAGGCCTTTACTTTACCAAGTACATACCATGAATACCGAATATTAAGCCGTGGCCTAGTGGTTCGACCTACCGCCTCTCATGCAGAGGGTCGGGGGTTCGATTCCGGCTCGCACCTCTAAGTTTACTTATGTGCGAAATTCAATTTGAATTTACCACTGAGCTTTTCGGTGAAGGAAAACATCGTGAGGAAACCTGCACGCATCTGCGAAGTAATTCAAAGATTTGTGTGAAGTCCCCAATCCGCACTGAGCCCGCGCCTGGGGACTATAGCCTAAACCCTCTCGTGATGAGAGGAGGCCTGTGCCCAGCAGTGGGATGCAAATAGGCTGTAGTAGTAGTAGTATACCATAAATATCATATCATCTTCGTACTCAAAATCCCATATTATTATCACGTGGGGTCGGTGCAACTTGGTGCTCTCATCCTTTAGGCTTACTATCCATACTAAATGCGAAAGTAACTTTCTCTATCTTTTACCTCTTCACGCTTAACCCGCTGGACTGATTAAGATAAAATTTGGTATGGAGATGAAGTCCCTGGGAAGGAAGAAGTCCATTTGGTGGGGTATTTTTTTATCCCAAGAAAACCGCATAGTACCTACCCGCGGGAACGTGATAACCAAATTTCACGCGGGCGAAGTGGCAGGCAGAAGTTAGACATAGGTAGGTACTTACATTTTAAATGCTTAGATTGATTATATTTCCATCAGGTAAGATGATGGTCGTGTAACTTACTATGTCACCTAACAAAAAGAATCGGCTAGAACTAGAAGCAATGCCCATAAGGCTGTAAAAGACACAGAGGAATGCTAAGTTTCTACGAAAAAGTCAAGGGTTTCTAAATGTTTCTAATTCGATTCGAATAATCATCCCTTTACTGGACCGACGTCTGTAAGGAACTTTTTGGCAGATTTTTCAGCTGTTCTAGTAGGCGGTGGTGTGGTGCGTCCTACATTTCGTTCGGTAAGGATTGGCCCACTTAAGAATAGTGAAAATACCTAGTGATGGCGTTTGACAATGGTTCAAGAGTATTTCCTGTAAAGTATTTATTGTACAAAAACACAATAATACAAAAATACAAAACAGAGAAGGCAAGGCGAGCTTATCCCTATAAGGAATTTCTTCTAGCTTCCTTTATTTATACTAGCAGACCCTAAGACCTTCGTTGAGCTAAAGTGTATTTTCCAACCAATTGATAACCTATACTTACTACTATTATTTAGGAATGTCTAACTGTGAAGATTTTATTCGTATAATTTTTCTTGCCTGCAGACAAACTCTACACAAGCAGTTTTGCGGGAAAATGCTACTACAGTAAGATTTGTTAATTTTCAATACTTAAAAAAACACTTGTAAAAGATCTCAAGATGTTTTTACCCCAAATGCAGCATGCGTGGGTGTGCACGCGGGCTTGCTCCGCGCACCTGCCCAGTTCTCCCACGGTGTGACTGCGAGTTTGCACTTTTTTCGCTTGTTGTTGCTTTTTGCATATTAACAGCACTTTCCTCCCGGTTTTGCAAATTTTGACGCCTTAGCTCCGCTGTGCATAAGCAAGGGTGCCGTTCATTTTGTATGCTTATATTTAGCACTACTACTAAGCCTATTTGTGTCCCACTGCTGGGCACAGGCCTCCCCTCATCATGACTTACAATTACTTCGCATATACGTGCAGGTTTCCTCACGATGTTTTCCATCACCAAATAACTCATGGCAAATTCAAATTGAAACATGTAGCACAATTTCATTTAACTAACTATTAAAACTCATAATAAAATGCATCATTTTATTTGTCACAATAATTAAATAACATCATTATGTTATTTAATAATCCTAAAAACATTCTTCATAACGATCATAAGGACTAAAACTTATCATAATATACATTCAGCATAATTATTACAATTTGATGATCGTTACTTCATTAGGTACGACGACGAGCGAAGGGAGCTGGAGGGTTAGGTATATATAACTGTGAAGATAGAATCGAGTTTTTTAATCGTATTGCCTGAAATATGAAGAAGAAAACAAATATTTTTTTATACAAAGTGAACATTATGCTGATTGTCTGCTATACAAATAGGTACATTACTATTCAAGTTAACTATTATTACTTTCGAAATTTTGCAATTGGTTTTTATGCATTTTGTTTTTATGTTAAATGATGATTTCTGCAGTTTAAAATTATGCAATTCATTTTATGCAAAATGAAAATTTGCAAATACATAGTTGTTATTCAAAACATTACACACCCCATAAGCAGGACGAGGTAACTGTTACAATTTCGAGTTCGGTATGATGTTATGAAAGTTTTAGTAAGTTTATTTATATATTTTTTAACTAATAAAAGGTCTCAAAAGTCACGTAGCTTTGGGAGAGGCCTATGTCCAGCAGTGGATGTCTATCTGCTGATATAATGATGATGATTATGAAAGGTCTCAACTTATTACGTATATGAACTTCAAACTGTATAAAAATCCTAAAAGGGTAGGTAGGACTAGTCTTGCTCAACTGTTTATTGTAGGTAGTAATAGTAGTTTCTTCATTACCATAAAATAAAAATAAAAGTCAGTAATTACCCTATTCGCTCTATGATCAATAAAAAATAATCGATCGATCAACAAACCTGAAACCTGGCATGTCGATAGGAATTTTTATAGCCTATGATAATTCTGGAAAATACTAAGTAGGTGATCGTGAGAAAATAACTACTTAGAATTGCTTTTTAACCCTCTTGGTTTAGCATCTGACCAATTAGAGAAAATTATCGGTTCTAGAAAACACAACTTGAAATACGTAAAATCCATCGTAATTTATAGCCGCTAAGGTAGCGTTTGCAGCAAAATGGATAGATATAATGACTATGTAAAGGTTAATCGATATGCATGTTTACCGTAAGCATCAATTGATTGACCACGTGCAAAAATCGTTAAATACTTACTAACCTATAATCGTTTACATGTAAAATGTACTTAGGTATATTAGCATTTTAACATCTCAACGTTATTTCATTCAAGCTGTTAGTAAAATCTTCGCTTGAACTTTAATAGGCGTATCATTTCTCAAGCCACGCCTATATGAGCTTTTCGAATCTATTTATGTACGAGTAGGTATAGGTAATGATTTCATTTTAAAAAGACGCTATGCCTTTACCGAATTTTCGTGGAACTAGTGATTAGAAAAAAAAACATTTAAAATGATACGTTGTATGGTAGACTTTATTTATTTAGATTACGCGGAAAATCGCCTAGGCCGCCTACCGTCGTGATTGGTGGTACGATAGCCAATAGAAACGTAGAATTCGGCCCATAGGCGTTGCGCGCGCACGCCCCCTTCGCTCTATTTTTGAATTTGAATAGATCGTTCGTTCTAATAATACGTGACGGTTATACAACAGCTTTTTGTTTGTATACGAAAAGCGTGAATAGATCACTGTCTCATATAGTTTAGTAACCTAACTGTGCCATCATACGTGACAGGTTTTCATTTCTTACATTTTCATGATTTGTTTATGTTCTATTAGCGATATAGATACGTCTTCCTAGGGTTCAGTAGTTGACAATAGGAGATAATAAAAAACCCGTATATAAAGTAAGTACATTGTAATACTATATGCAGTAATCCAATGATGGTGTGTCAAGTTCCCAACCAGCAATGGGGCTATATTCGAAGTCTTAAATAGGGATATCGCTGTTCCCTATAGGATCTCACGCGTCGCGTGAACTTTAAGCAGCTAGATTTAAAGTTCAACTTAACGCGTGAGCGATCCTATAGGGAACAGCGAGATCCTTATTTACGACTTCTAATATAGGCCCTGGGTCCGCGTGGGGACTATAGCCCAAACCCTGGGACGCAATGGGACGTAAATACGAACAGGCTATTGTGGTCGTGGTTCAAGACTAGGTATTGACAATAACTTATATTATACTAGCTGACCCCGCGGACTTCGTACCGCTTTAGATTTGTTTTGGGCATGAAAAATAGCTTACGTCCTATTCTCAGACCCACTGAACATACACTCCACATAAGAATCGGTCGAGCCGTTTCGGAGGAGTTTGGTTACAAACACTTAGGTACACGAGAATTTTATATATCTATTAGATTATTCGTAGGTATAATAAGTCGTAGTAATATATAAGTCGTATAATAAGTACTTACGTATCTTACTAAGTAGTTGTGTTCCTTCGTCCGCGTGAAATATCAAATGTAAGTATCTAATTCATGCCTATCGATATTCAATTTAGTCTAACATAACTTTGTAATATAGTTCCGAATGATGCTCTCTACTTTGAAAATATGTACCAACCTTTGAAAACTGCATTCAAATCCGTTCAGTCGTTCCGGAGATGAGCTCTAGCAGACGGACAAAGAGAGGCAAAGTTTACTATTTTGGTATAGTACTGTAGAGGGGGGTTGGTGTTAGCTCAGGTAGATGCTGCAGGCACGGAGATCAGCGGTGGAACCCGAAGACACGAAGACGATGTCTAGCTAATTAAAATCTCTAAATCTTGAAGACTGGCCCTATGCTGCCCTAACACTTCCCTAACTATGAAATAATAGATTTTAATGTTGAATTGATATTATATTTTCAGAGATGTTTTCATTACAAAGAATAGAAAAAGACTCAATATAAAATGCGATACAATTCTACGTTTAAATTTACCTATTTTTGAAAGAAAATGTGTCAACTCACCGATTATATTCGGCCAATCTCCACAGTACCCATCGATAAACAGATCAGTACAGTATAGATAGACAATAGAATATAGCTTATTGTGTTTATGTGCATTGTGGATGTGTGGGTGTTTGACGGGCTTTCACGGAATAACTACTGAACGAATACCTACTGCATTAATGTTTCTGTCCACACTTTAATGCGTTTTTTTGTATTAAGAATTATGTATCTTATATTGCTTATTAATTCAATAGTACCTAGGTATCTACCTAGCTTTTTTACCGACATCGTAGCAAATACAATCATTATTGCTCGTTTGATTGGAGTCGACAGTTCGATTAATATATCTAATACTAGCTACTGCCCGCGACTTCGCCCGCGTAGAATTCGGTTATCGCGTTCCCGCAGAAACTATGCGTTTTTCCGGGATAAAAAGTAGCCTATGTCCTTTCCCGGGACTCCAACTATCTCCATGAAAAATTTCATCTCAATCGGTCCAGCGGTTGAAGCGTGAATAGGTAACAGACAGACAGACAGACAGACAGACAGACAGACAGAGTTACTTTCGCATTTATAATTTTGATTGGAGTCGACAGTTGGATAAATATATCTAATACTAGCTACTGCCCGCAACTTCGCCCGCGTGGAATTCGGTTATCGCGTTCCCGCGGAAACTATGCGTTTTTCCGGGATAAAAAGTAGCCTATGTCTTTTCCCGGGACTCCAACTATCTCCATGCCAAATTTCATCTCAATCGGTCCAGCGGTTGAAGCGTGAATAGGTAACAGACAGGCAGACAGACAGAATTACTTTCGCATTTATAATATTAGTATGGATTAATTCAATAGTTGGTACCTATCTAGCTTTTTACCTACAGCGTGCACTAAATTAACTGGGTTTCTTAGCGACACACTTGACAATAAGACAAGCAATTTAAATACAATCATTATTGCTCGTTTGATTGGAGTCGACAGTTGGATAAATATATTTCATATTAAAACTTTTAACTAACTACTTGACTTGATTAATAACCTGCATCGAGCCATCGATTAACTGACTCACATAATGAAGTCTCAACAACCTTTAATTTTAAAAACTCCAACTTCCTATCAACTTTGCCTTGGATTCTGAACTTAACTCTAGGTACTAATTACTTTAAAGTTGAATATTCTTCGAGCTGGGAAAGCAAGATACGAGTTGTTGAAAGTAGTCACTCGAGATGATCTTATGAATTAATCAATAGGCGAGATCGTTGACTCTAACTTTTTTATAAAATTAACATTTCCAAAGCGTACTTGCAATAGCAGCCTTATTACGTGTACAATAAAACAGATTTTTCGTGACATTATTCAGTCACATACATGACAGGAATATGGTACCTACTTTATTTATATATTAGCTTCTGCCCGCGACTTCGCCCGCGTGGAATTCGGTTATCGCGCTCCCGCGGAAACTGTGCGCTTTTCCGGGATAAAAAGTAGCCTATGTCCTTTCCCGGGACCCCAACTATCTTCATACCAAATTTCATCCAAATCGGTCCAGCGGTTGAAGCGTGAAGAGGTAACAGACAGACAGAGTTACTTTCGCATTTATAATATTAATATGGGTATTCATGAATCTAAATTGAAAAGGAATAAAGTAAATAAGTACTTACTTTAATATGTTTCAAGTTCATATAGAGGTATTATGAAAATACACACGATTGTTTACATTATAATTAATTATGTAGGTATCCAAATCAATACAACATAGTTTTTTTTCTATATCTGTACGTAAATACACAGCAGTAGGTACACTGGAGTGTTTGTAGGTACTATGTGCATATTAAATATATTGGGAATATACAAAAATACTTAATTATCTGCAATTATGATACTACTTAATATAGCAGAAACCAAAATCCAATCCTTTAATGCATTAGAGTTCAACGGACGTTGATTTTCGGGGATACTAAATGATAAGTTTATTAATTATAAATATTATAATATGTAACCGCGTATATGAATCGCGTGATCAGAAATATCCATTCTAAACTATACCTATGTGGACTATATTATTCACAATAAACTCGAGCCACTAAATCTAGGTATTTATTAATATAAAAACTAGTCCTAGACGCTAACTGCAAGGTAAGTTGAAAAAAATCTTAAAGGATAAGTTCATCTTTCATAGGTACCTCTGTATTTATTGGTATATGTATGTAAGTAGTCCTCACCGGCTGATGTGATCCTGATATATACTCTCAACAGCAATGAAAATGGGTCACTTTGTGTGGAAAATCCCATACAAAGTGACCCGTTTTCATTTCTGTTGAGTGTATATACTTACACAACGATGACGTTTCTGAATATTGTCAATGTCAACAATAAGAAACATTTTAGTAGGTATGTAAGTACATGGGATGTACTTACGTCAGGTATATCATTGATTATTTCGAAAAAATATATCAAATGAATACTAAAAGTCGATACTTACGAAACATAAAACCAAATTTTTGAAATAGGATTATGAAGTGGCATAATAACATCACAGTTTTTCTTGTCAACTAGGTATAAAGAAAAGAAAATGTTTATTTTTCTACTTTATAGTTGTGTAGGTTGTGTCAGGATTTACTTTATAGCCGCTATAATAATATAGCGGCTGCAAGTTTGTGTAGATAGGGAAGTGAATGTAACGTAGTACAGTCGAGTTCATTAATATATGATCACTTTTGGACCTTATTACAAGGGAGCAAGGTGTAAAAAACTGTATATATTGGATAACTCGACTGTACCCATTAGATATACTGTGATACTGTAGTGTTTTTTCACGTTAAAATACTGATGAAATTTTGATTAAGTATATATGATTAGCTATCATTGATCTATTAGATTAGATAAGAGAGAGCAATAGATACGAGTATGTGACAAATATGAAACTGCAAGTTAGTCGAAAAAGCATTCAACAATTAGTAGGTAGGCAATCTTATACATTAAACGCGCTAAACTTGTATATTTCTCTGTTAATTTATTTATTTCTTTATTCATTTATCCAAGCGATCTAGATCAACGGTTCTAACGATTTGGACGAAATTTTGAATATAGGGGCAACAAATCGATCTAGCTAGGTTTCATATCTGCGAGAACTCGGTTTTAGCCATTGATCTATTATAAGTAAGGATTCACAATCAGCCGGAGAAAAACGGCCCCGTCAAAACGCGTGCCCAAACAGCTGGGGCACCCGTTTGGCCTTCGTTATAAAGAGGCGTTATTAGCATATTGAAACGTATTTTCTAATGTCAGTTTGCTCCTTATATTTTGACTTATTCTGTTAGGCACTGTTCGTCCATATGTTATTACTTATTATTGGTCAATGTTGGCAATGTATTTCTGCATCGGAATTTACATTGATAACAAACATCACGGCGAACTGCTAGTAGGTACTTAAATAAATCGTTACTAGAAATGTGACCAACCAATCACCCGTATAGTAGTACTGTACATAGTACAAGAGCCGTGTTGTGATAACACAGCCCGTCACACCCCGTGCTGCAGCGATAACAAAAACCATGTTTAAAAAACATCGGCTCTTTCTCTGCTTGTCTTACACTAGGTACACTTAATAGCCTTATAGGTAGCATATGACCTAAAAAAATATTTCATCTTAAGTTTCTCGAGATATTGAAAATTTAAAAAATTTAAAGGTGTAATTGGCACAAAATGCAAAAGGCATTTAGTCAGTTTTTTTTTTTTAAACAAACCGACAACACCGAAACATTGGGCTCCGAATCGTACTCAACTATGAAAAGTGTATGCAAATCTGTTCAGTAGTTCCGGATATTAGCTAACAAATAGACAGACAGACAGAAATTAACAAAATAATATCTTCGCCGTCACTATAACTTCATTGCAGTGGCCTTATTTAAACTACCTTTTCTCATGACAAACAAGACAAGACAAAACACAAGACAAAGACAAAGAAAACAATTCCTATTTATTACAATCGTTTTCATAAGTTTCATAACTTATCGTAAAATATTCAATCATATCGTTGCTCATAGCGCCATCTCTTCGCAATCTTAAACAACTACACCGAAGCGTGCCCTGACACTGCCACGAGCCAACGACTCTCGCCGTCCCTTTCACTCCTGCAGTCTTTGCTATACAAACCGTCTCTGTCGCCTTATTTGAACGCGCGTCGTGCGTCTCCCTCTTATCGCATCGATCATTGATCTTTGAAATTCAAATGCGGTAACTCGAGCGGCGCGCGCGCACACCTTCGTCATTGGGTGTTGCCAGGTATAAAGATTTTTCTGGAAAATTGCGTAAATTTCTGTATGGCTTCCGACTTTTGGAAATTATGGGAAAATCTCGTGATGAAGTGTCCATGCCACTTAAATACATTTCATATCGTTAATACTTATGCAAGTAAAATAATCAATAATACGATTTTCAATCAATATTGTACATAACAAGGTTTAAAAGTTTTTTATGTCTTCAATATAGTAATAAGTTAAATTAATTCATGTAATATTTAATTTAAAAGTGTGCTTAAGAAAGATATGTTTATTTTATCTCTCGATCTCCATCCTCCTGCGGCCAAAATACGTAGCTGGCTCAATAGTTTGGCTGACAGACCAAATCTTGAAAAACTGCCAATAGCGTTTTGTTACAGTCGTAACAGCTCATTAATGAATCAAGTCATATTAAATTGACATGATCTCATCTTATTTATTATTATTAAAAGCGCAGAAAAACATTTTTGAGATCATTTTGCTTCACAAATTGTTAAAATACCTCATTCATTTGAGACTATCAAAACATTATTTACATTAGGTGCTAATATTGACGCGAACATTATATATTTATAACTTTTATAAAAGAGATATATACTTATAAAAGTTATAAATCTATATTTAGATCTCTTATATCTGTATTTTTTCTTTTCGTTTTTTGAGTTAGGAGCTGGCAACACGATGCGGTAACTCGACCGGCGCGCGCGCACACCTTCGCCACTCGCTGCGTCCCGCTCGCACGCCCGGCACGCTCGCGGTTGTCCCGTATTTTTATTGCCGTTTTATTATTTCTTGTAGATCACGCGATTGTGAGCTGTCGCTTGGCGCGCACACGTCATGTGCCCCGTCTCGCTCTAGCCGGTGGGTATGTTTATGTCGCGTCCTTGTCTCGCCGCCGCGTGCGCCGATGTTTTGGGAAGTGCACCCGCCCGCCGTTCCCACGGTTCGCCTTAGCCGACTTCCTTACGAAAAAACAAACAAGAGCACTTTGTTGAAGTAAATCGACGTCTGCCGGTCTCGCTGAATGATTAAATACAATTTGGAGCGCTACTCGGGTTCGTAAGAGGACACGTGGACGGCGGCTTTTTGTTCGCTGACGTGTTAGGACGGACAGTTCTTACAGTAGATATCTGATAGATAATTACGAGTTCCTTTTTATAACATTTCAACTTTAGCGTACCTACTTACCTTTAGTAGGCACCAATAAAAATATCTTTACTCGTATCAATCTTATCATTATAGTTTTTGATACCAATCTATAGATATATCTAGGTTCACGTTTTCAAACACAATAAGAGGTGAAGTCGTATTAAAAAAAACATGTACCTAGTTTTGAAAAGTAGACAGATTTACTGGTCATGTCACATCAATAGCTGTAAGGTGTTTAATTTCTTCTTCTTTCAATAGGATTAAGGTCTAATAGTCTTAAATTAAATAAGGAATGATTTGAGCATCACATCACATTAGTTACCTAATTATGATTTCATAGAATGACCAAATCACTGTACGCGCTACGAGCCGGTAGCGGCGTAGCGCCGTAGCACGCGCTGATTATCATCGGTAGCCCACATCATGAGGTGATTGGATAACGATCTGATAATCTCCTTTCAATTAAGCATGTATAGGCTAGGAAAAGATTTTGTTGTAGCGCAAGGGAGAATTCTAACTAAATATACATATAACTACATGTAGGTAGGTATTACATAAATTTACAATAACTGGTTAGTCTATAGGTGCGAATTATTCAAATACTTGCTAATTGGATACCACTCTGAAAAGAGAACAACCTTGTTATTAAAAAAAATTAAACTTCACCATAGTCGTTACTGCGTTTAATTAACACCAAAAAGGATCGGCATAATGAGTTTACTTCGTTACTTGGGCTATCAAAATCTCGGTAAACGGTAAACGAAGTAATTTTGTGTTTTTTTAAGTTCCAGGGAGGTTGTAAGTCTAGTAAAATGTTTTTGTTTTGTCTCTAAACAATGTCGCCATGTAATCAAGAAAATAAATAAATTAACTATACCTATTTATTTATGTGTAGGTAAATTTATTTTACTCTTCACATAGAAATGGCGCACTCGGTTTTCACCATCATATACTTACTACTTGCGCTGCATTTTTAAAAATAGTCTAGAAGTCCACGATTTTTTCGTCAAAAATGCCCAATCAGGGCACGCACACGGCTTGTTCAGTTGATAGTACTGTCTTCTAGGTTAAAAGCCCTCTATCCTTACTAATAAATGTGAAAGTGTGTTTGTTTGTTTTTTGTCCTTCCTTTACGTCTCAACGACTTTACCAATTTGGATGAAATTTGGTATGGAGATAGTTTGAGACCCTGGGAATAACATAGGATACGTTTTATCCCAATATTTCCACGGGAATGGGTTTTCTAAGGGTTAAACCAGTTTCTGAATACTTCTATAACTATAACTACCTATATGTATAGTATCATCGGGTAAGCAAATTCTAAGTTTACGCGGGACGAAATCGCGGGCAAACGGCTAGTATTAAAATAAAATTAGCCGAAATCTAAATCTGGCCTATGGCCTATATAAAGTGTACTGCGCAGTCGTTGAGTGGCAGATGGCTCTTCCTTTATGCGGGACGCGTATTCGATCAAACAGGACCAAGACAGGCGAAGTGTGGATACGCCTTGAATAAAGTTTGAGAAAAGTAACAATACGTTAGTGTTGGCGGAGTGAACAAAATTATACAAATACTGTGATGATCAAGTCACTCAAATAAAGAAAATCTGAAATTAGTAAATATGTAGGTATAAGCCTATCTACTAACGAATATGGACATTAAATCAAAATTGATTAGATTTATTCAGACATTCTTATAGTTTTCGCGATTGTGTTGTATACCCTCCATTAAAATAAAATAATCCAAACTTAGTAAAATCGCCTGTAGGTACAATATATGAAATGTTATCGAAATGTAAATGTTATCGATTACTTAAATATAACTGTAATTTTTAGGAAATTTTTTTGCTGAATAAGTTCTCTTCGAAGAGTGGGTAAATTCATCGCATCAGAGAGATAATGCCTTTCCGTGATTTAAGGATGTGGAAAATTACCTATTTTTGAGTTTTAGTTTCATTTCAGGGTTTTATTGCAAATCAAATAGTTTCATTCTTAGAATCCTTGATCGATTTACATATACCGCATTTTTTGGAGTCATCAACGTTAAATATAGCCACTGAAATCATCATCAATTCATCATTATCTTCGAACAATTTGAATCAACCCACTCTAAGTCAATATACTTATCTAAAAAAGATTTTTAACAAAAATACATTATCTACATAAGGGACTTCTGTTACTGATAAATATAGAGTCGTATCCCCTCTATGCTCTCGTCTGGCATGTGCTCAAGACACAATATCCCAGCTCGCTGCGCGCGCGCTTCCCACGGTCCACACGTGGCCGCCAAATAACTTGAGATACTAACGCCACGTCCAATTAATTATGCTTTACGTCATCTACTTAATATATCCTGTTGAGTTTGTTTAAGGAAAAACAATGAAAACATATCTTCTATAGTCCTTTAATGCAATTGCAATTTTGCAAAGCTATCCAGAATACTAATATTATAAATACGAAAGTATTAGGGGTTTTGTAGGGCCATATGCGTGTCACCTCGATCTTGGCTGAACTTTTGTGACGGCCCCAAATGCGAAAGTAAGTCTGTACTGTTTGTATCGTATTTATAATATTAGTATGCTGGATACCTTTGCAAAATTGCAATTGGACGAAAGGACTATAGAAGATATTATGTCTGTCTGTCTTCTTAATCATTTGTTATGGAGATAGTTCGAGTCGTCGGGAAGGACATATAGGCTGCATATAAACGTACTTACACCTAGTTCCCGCTGGAATGCTATAAAAGAACTCCACGCGGACGAATTCTAGACTAGACTTATGATGCGAATAAAGAAACTTGCGTGATATCTTCATTCAATTTCAGTGATTAAAAAAAATGGATAAGCAGTTTCGGTGAATATATCGAATCATTCCATGAACAGCTGTTATTCGTTTAGCTAAATGGCTGATAACGATTACACGATCAAGTACGAGTAAGTAAAACATCTACGGCGCGTGCTTTTGATATCTTTCGTCGGTTTTAGGCAAAGACTTTTTTACGTTAACTAGCAAAAAATGAAAGTTAAAACCGCTCGTTTCACCTTTTTGCTAATTGTTTTATAACTACAAAATTCCCTTTTTAAAGACGGCCTTGAGGCATCCAAAGAACCGTTGGATTTTACCTGTCGTAACGTTTTTGCATTTCTTTGGCTTATTTGGGTAACCCGATACTTTTTGTGCCAAGATTCAAGGCCAGAAGGGGAAGTGGTTGTGATACAATCCGTCCAAACTTAAAAGGCTTCTGCGCCTCTTTCTCATTTCGCTTCTCGATGATATTTTACAACAGGTTTAATCGTGGAGGTATTACAATAAGTCAAGACATAACTCCAGAGTGAGAAATCTTAATATATAAAATTCTCGTGTCACAGTGTTTGAAACTAAACTCCTCCGAAGCGGCTCGACCGATTCTTATGAAATTTGGTGTGTATATTCAGTAGGTCTGAGAATAGGACGTAAGCTATTTTTCATACTCACCACAAAAAAAATCCAAGGCGGTACGAAGTCCGCTGGGTCAGCTAGTCTAATATATAAAATTCTCGTGTCACAGTGTTTGTAACCAGACTCCTCCGAAACGGCTCGACCGATTGTTATGAAATTTAGAGTCTATGTTCAGCAGGTCTGAGAATAGGAGGTAAGCTATTTTTCATACCCAAAAAAAAAAACTAGGGCGGTACGAAGTCCGCGGGGTCAGCTAGTTTACTATAAAATAATTTCGTTCGCAATACAAAAATGTGTTTCCTTAATGATGTTTTCTTTCACCGAAAAGTCTATTGATAAATTTAAAGTGAATTTCGCACATAAGTAAACTTAGAGCTGCTAGTGGGATTCGAACCTACGACCATTTGCATGAGAGGCGGTAGGTCAAACCACTATGGTAACACGCCTCTTTTAAATTTTCTTTTGTGCGTTGGTTTACTTTGTTTTCAAGATGGGTGATAATTAAATCGTCGGTGGAAAGAAGCAATAAGTGACAACACCTGTCCGCTTTTCCCACACAGAACGGATGTCGCCTGTCGCGCTATCAGAAAACACGCAAGAACGATTTACCGACGCACACTTGATAGCGTTCTTGAGATTTGTTTAATTGCAATCAGGTAAAGGCGGTAGCCTAGTGGTTCGACCTATCGTCTCTTATGCATATGGTCAAGGGTTCAAACCCGGCACGCACTTCTGGGTTTAATTAAATCCTTTTAGAATTTACCATTGAGATTTTCGGCGAAGGAAACCTGTAAGCATCTGGGATGTAATTCAAGGATATCATACCCTCAATCCTATATAGACTTATAGTATAGCCCAAACCCTCTTGATGAGAGAAGGGCAGCAGCGGGACATAAATTGGCTGTTATGGTAGCAACCATTTCATACCAATATTTTATGCCAAAGGAAATTTGCTAGTCTTCTATTAATGTTCGCCTCTTCGCGCTTAAAACGCATATACAATCTCAATATTTTTTTTAATTGAAATACATTGTTTAAGACAATGTAAAGGACAGGGTAGGTATATTATCCTTTTCACGAAAAACTTCTTTGAAGGGGGTGAAACTTTAGTAAGTATGAAATTTTTCTTGCGAGATTTTCGAGATTTTTGCCGTAAAGTACCAAAACCATCGATCTAAAAGAAAAGTTTTAAATCTTCGCCTCGTACACCGGAATCTTCCACTATATTCTATTTCATCCGCACTGTTATTTTATTAGGCTCTTATATCACAACGCATCACCAATAAAAATGGCCTGCGGCGCGCAACTAGTTTACTTTTAGTTTAATTAACTAGTAGTAGTGATCTAGGCGGCTTCCGAAATGATTTATAAAGACCCTTCCCGGTGGTCCGAGTTCCAGATCAACCATAATCAATTATAAAACACCTGTAGGCCACTAATGAGATATAGGATTAATATAGCTCAATGTATTTTTACGTAGAAAAAAAAATGGACATGACCATGTAGGTATTTTTTATCACAACCACATTTACCGCAGGTGAAGGTAATTTGTTATTGAGAAAGAGCTTATCAACGTCTGTTTAAGATTAAAATTTTGCCTAAAACTTGATTGTTTGAGTATATATTGATTGAGATGAGCCTTAGAAGACGTGGTAGAACTTATGTAAAAAACGAAAATGATTGACAAAGAGAACGGACTTTGGGAATTAATCTTATATATTTTCGTAGAATCTCATAACTTGGTTGGACAGGTGCCTACCTAAGTTTAATCAAGGAGATTAAAATTATTTCAATCGTAATTGTTTCTCAAGCATATGCCACAAGTCATTACTAATGTACCTAATTATAAAAAAATCCTCAAAATTACTTAAGAAATTACATGGATGAGATGAAAAACCGTTGCGTGTCCCACGTCAA
Organism: Aethes cnicana; assembly: GCA_963971205.1. Taxonomy (NCBI): domain Eukaryota; kingdom Metazoa; phylum Arthropoda; class Insecta; order Lepidoptera; family Tortricidae; genus Aethes; species Aethes cnicana. The sequence goes on along the minus strand of OZ020287.1, from coordinate 4,388,501 downwards.
GCCTGCACCAGCGCAAAGGTCAATGCCGCCTAATTCACCAATCTAATTGCAATTACAATTTCATTCCAATTGCCGTGGCCGCGAACCAGATTGAATTATGTCGTGTTAGCCGCCATCCTGTGGCGGTATTCGGTCTGAGAAAATAATGTAAATTGAAGTTTTCTTTGTCACGCACTGGTCACAAGACTAGAAGTTAGCTACAATAGGATCTTCTGAGTAGGCAAGATATGTTATTAAGTACTTAGTTAAGGTATAAGAAGCAACACTACAATGTTCTACAAAGTATTGTTTTTTTTGATTGTGGTATTGACTAAGAATATGATAGTTAATTAAAACTGAGACTTGATAAAGACCGCGGGAATACGTTGGATGCAGCTGGCACAGGGCACAGGAGCGGTACGTGTGGAGAACTATGAGGTAGGTACGCCTATTTTTATTATAGGTATATTGTAGCTGTAGCTATATTGTAGGTACAGTAACGGTCGTACACCACCAAGTGGTGGTCTACAGTCGTAGCCACGTTATTTATATACACCAAAGCCTCTTAAAGCTAGGGATAATAAACTACTTATTGAAGTAAGCGACGAGAATTGAACTGATAACTTTTATTCCACAATCCGACATAACAACAAGTCTGTCATACATTTTATGTATATGTATGACACCGTCGTTCTAACGGCCAGTCACATTTTACGTTGGACATAGGAGATAGGTACTATGTCCTACATACATAATTATAGCATTGAACGTATTTCGACTGGAAATGTGATGATAATGAAGCGAGATCAAGTCAAAATTCAGAATCTGCTGATAGGAGGACCTGATCCTGCGGATCTGTCAGGATTGTTTGCTCCTAAGATGAAGAACCTGAAAATCTGCCACTAAACAGCAGTTTTCTCGCTATTGTGTTCCGGTAAAGGGGTACCTAAGTGAGCCGTTGAATTTACTGGCGTAGAGGTTAGACGCCTTTAATCTGAGTTCTCAGGGTTGGTAACGCATTCGTAGGATCATAGGTAATCTTTTGATTAATTACCTATGTCCATAGGCCACAGTGCCCACTTACCATCAGGTGGCCTCTGCGTGCTGTACTCGCTGCAAAAGAAAGAGGCGAATGGCTTACGCCATTCGCCATGCTTCTACGGTGCCAGTCGTCACTTTGTTTTGCGGCGAGTATAGTTCCCATAAAAAAACAGCTGTCTCCGAATACGTCCGCTGCAATCTGCACAATTGACGACGGATTGTGCATTGAATGAAACAAATGAAACGTCGTAAAACAGACTGTTATAAAATCGTTAAACCAGAGATAAGCACCCGTTTATGGCCTGACAAATGTCCAATAGGGTCTGAACGATTCACTCGTCTTCTACTGTCACGAAGAAGAATGACCGCAATGCATGGTCGCAAATGACCAATATTTCCGTTTTAAATTTGAGTCTAATCATGAATATAGCTCTGCCAACAGATTCTTTATCTTCTTAGGTACAGACTGTTTCAAAAATTAGAATGTCCCCAACATGGGCATACCTGGTTACCTTTAAGTTTGTGACACACTCCTAAGTTTATGACGATACATAGGTCTCTCTGCGCAGGTAGGTATTTTAACTCAAAATCCGTCAAACTAATACCACACCAGTGGCTGTGTAATGTAAGTACCTACCTACTCTAGTACCTAAATCCTCAATGAGAGACAGACGTTTTCATTTTCCGCTACGACAGCTACGAAAAGGAATTATTAATTTATTAATTTAAACTTCATTGCACACACAAAACGTACACAATAGGCGGACTTAATACCTAAAGGCATTCTCTACCAGTCTCGAACCTCTTGACTCTTTGAATGTTGAAAGTCAGGATTGTCAAAAAGTAATGCACATATAAAAAGGTACCGATTTGCCGTCTCATCGGCACGCATTGAATGAGTCCAGTTTTTACACTTGCAGCACTTGCAGCGTATGATTGGGAAGTAATTACGCTCATAATTGCATTTATGGATAATAAGCATGGCTTACCAGTGTAAGAGGTTTCTCGCCAATCAAATCGATTGTCTCCGAACATCCTGCTACAGACGTGATCGATTTTATACAGGCGATTTGAAGGCATTTTGGTAAGCAAGTTCTGCCTACAGAGTGCGCCATGTAGGCATTATACATTTGTGATATTGTAATACTAAATATACTAAGATTTCCCCACGATTTTTAGTCTGAAATATGGGTTTTTCAGGGATAAACAGGAGCCTAATGTATTCCCGAAGTTTTTACTATAATCGAACTAAATTTCATCAAAAACGATTCAATGGTTTAGTCGTGAAAGCGTTACGTCGTAAACAAACAGTTACGTCGCGCTAATTTTGTATTTATTTCTTTAATCATTATTTATTAATTTATATTTGGACGAAATTTAGAATATAGCGGTTTTCGGGGGCGACAAATCGATCTAGCTCCTAGCTAGGTTATGTGAGAAAACTATCGGTTTTAGCTATTATCACCCGACCAAAGTTCGGTCACCCAGGTACTAATATTGGTATGGACTATATACCTGTGCCCGTGATTAGATAGCAAACATTTAGAAAAACTGTCTTTACATTTTAGGAATCTTATCTATCATGAAATTGTTAACATTATAACAACAAATCTTTAAAAGGGGTTCAGTGTTTAGGCATCGTCATCATCATCATCAGTATGCTATGTAAGAGAATTAAAAAATTCAGTCAGACTATTATCTAGTTAATAATAAATTATTTGCATAAATATAAAAACACCTACTAAATGACATCAATGAAAAACGACAACAAAGTCTACTTAACCTCTCAAAAGATCCTTATCCATGTTAGTTTTAGTTTATATTTTAAGTTGAGCCATGTATTATTTTTTGGAGAATAAAGAGTTCATCTATCTATCTATCTATCTATCTTATTTTGGGAACCGCTTCATACTAGCTTAGACGAAATGGTTATACCTGATTTTAACTCAACCACATAAAAACTAGCTTTTGAATCTTATTTACGTTTTACAAATATGATTTCAGCAGCATCCTGTAACCACCGAAGGCGCACAATGCCGTGCAGGTGCAGGAAATTGGCTCCTAATTACTATGAAACAACAGTTCGAACGCCGAGGAAATATGACCGTTATCGTTCACCGTTACCGCTCGACGTGATCAATCCGAGAATGGAGGATTTTACACGGATTATAAAACTCACTATAAACAAAAATGAATTGTCAGTGATAGGTTATTAGTGTATTTTACGGGCGAAGTTTAATTCGCATCTTTAGGCTTTAATTTCAATTTTATACAGTATAGGTAGGTAGGTAACTTCGAACCGTACGGCAGTTAATCTGACTATTAGATATGCTTTCAGGGAGGCGTGTGTCCAGCCATCAGTGGGACGTAAATAGGCTCTTCGAGATGGTGGTAGTATGTTCTTTTAACATAGACAGTGTTTTTTCTATAGTTATTTTTAGTTCTAGTTTTAAATTTTATTTCTAATTCAATTATTTTATTTTTAAGTCGCCGAATTTGTAATAAAAGTTGTAGATTTATTTAAAAAAAAAAATAACACAATCGAGGAATCGAGGACATACGAGTAGACATCACTGCCTACTTGTTAGGGGTGTAACGATTATAGATTTTCGCACATTCGCGAACACGAATGCGAATGGGAATATCTGACTGTAATATTTGCAAATGGGAATGCAAATATTGGGTTTTCAAATACTCATGACCTTAAGCTCATAATAAATAAATAAATTGAGTCATATTAAGCAACGACGTATTGATTGTATGTAATTTGTAAAAAAAAATATCACAATTTCCTCAATTTCCCAAAAAAAAAATGGTTTTTAGTTTTGGTTTTTTTCATTTGTGTAGACTTTTCTTAATTTCTCAAAATACAGTGAGGTAATATCATTTATTTTTAAAACTTAGGCTCAGTAATATTTGAAATTATAGTTGACAAATATTCGCAAAATATTCGTGCGAATGCGAATGCGAATACGAATGTAAAAAAATGTGCAATATTCGTTACACCTCTACTACTTGTTCCTGATTTAACTACACTAAGGTACAGAGAAACGGAACTTAAATATGAGTCAGCTCCGTACTTGAACGTTGTAACTTGTATGAGAGGGAGTCGAATATACAAAAATGTGCAATATTCGCGAATGCGAATACGAATATTTGTTACACCTCTACTACCTGTTCCTTTTAAAAATAATCATGAGCTTTAAATATATTACTAAGTCAAACATTTTAAGCGAGAGACCTCATCATGTTCTTATTGACATGTATTAATGAACTCTTTTATACATGATGTATTTCATTATTTATTGACATTTTGAGACTGTCGACATCTATGGAATTTATATTTATTTGACAATGGAGGCCATCTCCATAATATTTTTTTTCTGGACCCTTGGAGACTATACATCTCTAAGATCTTAGATTTAAGTTTAAGTTAGGGACTATACATCCCTTCAATGTAATTTTAGTACGTACCTATATGTATATTTTATACATGTAATGTAAATTTTGTAAATTTTGAAAAAAGGCCTTCTGCTTGAGTTTGTTGCGGCGCTTCTTCTCAAGCAATGGGTCTAGGAAGCGCTGGTAAATTCTTTTCTGACGTGTAAAAGTGCCGCTATGTGGCCAATTTGCTGAATAAATGATTGAATTGAATTGAACTGATTTAACTACACTAAGGTACAGAGAAACGGAACTTAAATATGAGTCAGTTCCGTACTTGAACGTTGTAACTTGTATGAGAGGGGGTCCTTTTTCTCTGCAGCTTACTGTACCTACTTATTGGTTCTACAAAAGTCGTTAACTTAACATCAGCAAAAAAGGGTGACCTGAAATACCAACCACCGAAGCGGCACTACGATCAAAGACCACTAAAAAGTTAATCCACGTAAATCACAGAGCAATATTATCTGGGGCCGTTTTGCACCATTATCAATATTTACGCTTGTTTTTGCTTCAATATGTCACAGCTTCGTTTGAATACGTTTCTACATAATTTAAATCCCATTACGATAACTCGATTGTGGGATAGGCACCTACGGAGATACAGAGATCTAAATTGAGATCTGTTGAAGGAATTAGGTATGCTGCTTATGGAGCCTTCTTCTTTATAGTGAGCTTACTTTATGATATTGTGTAGTACGAATAGTATAAAACTAACTGTTTTTAGGGTTCCGAAGTCCACAAGTAACCCTTATAGTTTCGCCATGTCCGTCCGACCGTCCGATATTCGTCCACTATTGCTCAGAGATGCTTAGGTCTAGAAAGCTGTAATTTGGCATGAATATACATATTAATTACGCTGACAAAGTGGTACAATAAAATATTTAAATTATATATTTTTTTATAGGGTACCTCCCCTACTCGTAAAGTGGGGATGTATTTTTTTTTCTTGCGTACCCCATAGTGCGGCATATCGTTGAATAGGTCTTAAAGAAACATTTGGGTTTGTTAAAACCATTTTTTGATTAAGTGATGCGTTTGTGAAATATTAAGCTTTAAAGTGATATATTTTGTTAGAGTCACGTGTCCCCCCCCCCCCCTGCCAGCTAAATGATGGTATTTGGATGGCTGAGAAAAATCATGGTTATGGCATATATAACGTAGTTGAAAGGAAAACTATCACAGCTAAGTTGGCTGTACAAACTTACGAGTCATAGTCGACCAACTTATGAAATGATTAAAAAACCAATGATGTTTCTCGAGCGGCAGGGGCGTCGGGCGGGTACGTCATAGCCACAGGCTAGCTAGATGCTAATAAGTCTTACAAAGGTACTGTGGGCATCGTCAACTTCGGAACCCTATACTTTGCGCGTGGCCCGACACGCACTTGGCCGGTTTTTAATAGCTATATAAATAATCTCAGAGGTGAATTCACATAAAAGTTAATAGAGAACTATCTCACAAACAGACTGCAAGCTACTGTATTAGATACTTACGATAAAACTTCTAAAACCGTAAAATCAATAAAGTCAGATTATGAAAAAGTTTCGCAGGGTGTACCTCAAGGTAGTGTGCTCGGGCCCCTTTTGTTTTTGGTATACATTAATGAGTTTCCATTGATAATCAATCATCTATGTGTCATGTTTGCTGATGATGCTACCATTTTTATAACTGAAGACAAACTCGAGGACTCTGATGTCACAAGTGAATTATACAATATAATAAATACTATTATGAACTGGTTGTCATCCTTGAACTTACAAGTAAATTTAGATAAAACGAAAATTCTGGAATTCACAGGCTATAAGCAGGCACAACAAAATATAAATGTAACTATCAATAGCAAAAAACTCGAGCAAATAGATAACACAAATTTTTTGGGCATTACTATAGATCGTCATTTAAACTGGAAATCGCACATTGAAAAAATGAACAAAAAGCTTTCCAAAAGTTGTTATGCACTGACCATATTAAAAAATGTAACGTCAATAGAAGTAGCTTTTCAAACATATTATGGATATGTGTACCCTCTACTATCATACGGCGTAATCTTTTGGGGTAACTCAGTTAATGTACTATCCACATTCATGTACCAGAAGAAATGTTTAAGAATTATATTTAATCTCAATAATACTGACTCATTAAGGCCTGTTTTCAAAAAATTTCAACTGTTAACGCTAACATGTATATATATATTAGAAATTTGCGTATTTATCAAACAACAAAATGAGCACTTTGTTAAACAAAGCGATGTAAAGCCTAACCTTAGGAGACAATACATGTATGACCTATGTACTGTGCCACCGTCCAGCTATATAGTAAAGAAAAGTGCATATGCTAATGGTATTAAAATTTACAATCATTTGCCGACGTGTATTAAAATACTGGATGGTAATAGATTTAAGATGAAAATTAAAGAATGGCTCTTAAATGAATGTTTCTATGACTTAAATGAATATTTTGGTACAACAACTAATTAGAACACGAGTGTCATTATCACAGTAATTAAAATTGTATAAATTAATAATTTTGTTACATTACATCTTAAACCTTAGTTAATTAAATGTAAGACTACTTATATCTCAACTATTGTACGTCCGGAAAGGGCAAACTGTTGAATCTATTTTTTTATAATTTAACACCTTGTACTACACAGTTTAAACAATAAAGTTTTATTATTATTATTATTATTATAAAAAATACACGTCGTTCTATACAGAAATATATATTTTGACATTTCCGCCAAACGTCTTTTAACAAAATACAAAAAATGAAACATATACCTACTGAACTGTTGTATCTTAAACTAAAACGTATCTTGCTAAGAAATGCTCATTACCTACGTATCGTATGTACTTATTATGTAGTCGGTAACCACTCGAGAAAAGTTATTCGGATCGATTTTATCATCTAATCTATGGCCAACGATATTTATCCATTACAATCCTCAAATAACTCCAAGGCGTTGAGAAAATGAATGTCCAAATGTTATTTTATACACATTTCTTGAACAGCTTTCGACATTCCCAAGGACCGATAAGTAAGGGACTGCTGATTCTATGGCCAACGGGATTTGCATCCTTGGACGCCATTTTACATACATATCATCACGCCTATGTTCTACTACTACTACTACTACAGCCTATTTGCGTCCCACTGCTGGGCACAGGCCTCCCCTCATCATGAGAGGGTTTGGGCTATAGTCCTCGCGCGGGCCCAGTGCGGATTGGGGACTTCACACACATCTTTGAATTACTTCGCAGATGCGTGCAGGTTTCCTCACGATGTTTTCCTTCGCCAAAAAGCTCATGATAAATTCAAATTGAATTTCGCACGTAAGTAAACTTAGAGGTGCGAGCCGGAATCGAACCCCCGACCCTCGGCATGAGAGGCGGTAGGTCGAACCACTAGGCCTTCTATACACTTCACGGCACCTATGTTCAATTCAGGGCGTTATTGTCCTTCAAGGTCACATCACGCCACTTTTGACAAAGTTTCGAGGGTAATGAGATCATCAACATTGGCAGTAGTGAGTGATAGGTTGACAGCCCATCGCCCACGGTATACCAATCCCGACGCCATTTTAGGCTTATTTAAATTAAAGTTGGTGTGTATCTCTCTGCTATCTTAAGTGTGCAATTTGTCCAGTATGTAGTAAAATCAGCGGCCGCGTCAAATACGCCGACATTTTAATGCGTAAATAGTGTAGCGAGATAAGGATCGTTAAGGGTAGTCGTTTTCTAGAACAGACGAGCAGTGACGAATTGCCTTGAAGAATTGATAAGTAGTTTTAACTTTGTTTCGTTACACAGCCTTTTGATAAAAGAGACATTATTAATGGCATCTTATAAAAATCCGTGATTACTAATTGGAACGTCAAAATTTCCATAAAGAAGTCAATTAAAAACAAATAAAACATTATCGTTTAAGAACAAGTTAAGCATCAAGAAGTTTGAAACTGGACAGCAAAAAACTAGAAAATAATGACTGTATTCTTTTTGATAGGCTTTTTGAGTTTATTTCCCCAATCTGGCCTAGATCATTGTACCACACGAACTGTCCTCAACACTATGCTGACTGAAGCTAGATCATGAAATTCTTTCAATATTCTCTCCACCCTCGAAAACTAGTTATTATAATCAAAAATATGAAGAAAAGAAATCAGTAATCTTTATACTAATAATAAGTCTATAGAAGAAGTCACGCCTGAAACTAGAAAATTAAAATAAACTTTCAAGTCGAGGGGACTATAATATAGTCCCCTCGACTTGAAAGTTTATTTTACATCGCACATACATTCATACAGACAATTTTTCTTTAAATCGTTATTTTGTGTTCAGTATCATTTATATAATATATAAATGATACTGAACACAAAATAACGATTTAAAGAAAAATTGTCTGTATGAATGTATGTCCGGGTTTAACTCGAAAACTATTGGTCGGATTCATAGACATAAATAATACTTCGTATGGACCCGGCCTAACGTAGATACATGTCATGTGTCCCCGGTGTAACGTACACGTAATATGTCCCCACTTCCTCGGTGTCCAATCCAAAGTTAAACTTGTATCGTGACACTAAAGCTGGGTCACATTTTTCCAACAACGAGACGAGTTTTTAGATGCTGAAAAACAGTTTCGAAAAAACTTTTTAAAAAACGCTTATTGTAACGCACGCTCGGTGACAGAACTTTGGATTGGACACCGAGGCCACTTCCTCGGTGTCCAATCCAAAGTTCGGATATATTACGTGTACGTTAGACTGGGTCTATATTATTTACGTCTATGGTCGGATTGCTACAAAATTTGGTATGGGGGTAGTTTATAACACTGGTCAACATTTAGGCTACTTTTTATCCCGGAAAAACGCATAGTTCCAACGGGAACGCTATTACCGAATTCCACGCGGACGAAGTTGCGGCCAGAAGCTAGTAGGAAATAAGTTAGTACCTATTTGAAAACTAGTCGACCGCGTCTCCGTCCGCGCAGATAAACAAAATGCACTGTTCACACGGAAAATCCATTAGTTATATGATAATATAATATTATAATATACATAATATAATAATATTATAAATGCGAAAGTAACTCTGTCTGTCTGTCTGTCTGTCTGTTACCTCTTCACGCTAAAATGGACCGATTGAGATGAAATTTGGCATTGAGATAGTTGGGGTCCCGGGAAAGGATATGGGCTACTTTTTATCCAGGAAAAAGGCATAGTTCCCGCGGGAGCGCGATAACCGAATCCGACGCGGTCGAAGTCGCCGGCAGAAGCTAGTATGATAATATAGGCACTTCCTCGCACTGTCGGTACTACAGATTAAGGCCGTTTCTTGACCCGGCATCGTCAAATTGCTCATGTAAGATCATACTTTTCTAAGAAATGTTAAAAGTTAAAAATATGAAAAAAAGCTCATGTTACATTTGATTATATCATCCTTACATTGACAGCTTTCGTTAGTCGTTTCACGAAACTTCCCTCGATACAATTTAATTTCAAAGTAACCTCTAATTCGGACCTTTAATCCAACTTTTCTCCAGTTTATTATCCATACTTAATATTATATATGCGAAAGTAACTCTGTCTGTCTGTCTGTTACCTCTTCACGCTTCAACCGCAGGACCGATTTATATGAAATTTGGCATGGATATAGTTGAATTCCCGGGAGAGGACATAGGGTACTTTTCATCCCGGAAAAACGTGTAGTTCCGGCGCGTGGACCGCGCTAACCGAATTCCACGCGGGCGAAGTCGCGGGCAGAACCTAGTATAATAATATAGGCACTTCCTCGCTCTGTCGGTACAGATTAATAAATAGTTACTACTACTTACCTGTCGGTGAAGTAAGTTAGGTAGGTAGGCACGGCACATGCTCCTTTCTTGACTTATTTTCACAGCGTGACAATATCGATGAACATGTTTGTAAAAACAAGATTAATCAATACTTTTAGCCATTACATCTTAATACGGTAAACTAAACTTTATAATGCTTTTTATCCTGGTTGTTGTTAATCATAAATTATGAAGAAGATGAGTTTATTTAGTATTATATGGTATTTATTATCTATACTGTGGTATAGGAACAAAATTTTTTACGATGATTTCACAGAGTATCCGCAGTTACCTCGACCTGATACCTTGCTTAAAATTGGAGCTAAAGTAATTTAAAGTTAAAAACCACAGTCAATGTGCTTTAAATTATTGAATTTATTAAAAACAATCATGAATGACCATGTCATATCAAATACCTATAACCCTATAATCGATCTATAACCATAACTGACGTTAGTTGGCGTCGTGTAGCGCTGCGCAAGAGGCTGTGTGCAAACACCCCGTCGCGGAGCCTATTCGAGTTCATAAATAGGGTTATGGGATTACCCATATACCAAACTAAAGTTTGCGATTCACTAGCTCCCTTTTTAGCAAAACATTTTATCATTTAAAAAGTTATTCGGAGAAAATTAATCCTATCTCATTTATAAGGACTCCATTTTTTTATATTTCAATAGCATCTTCGCTAAATATGGAGACAATGTTCTAAAATTATTTTAGGAATATGGTCAGTCTCACAACCCTATTTAACATACTCGAATAATGCCCCTGTTTGCGCAGCGGTGCGCAGGCGTGGCAGTAGGCGTTTGAAGTTGGAGCCGTTCACTGTATGCCTACTGTACTGTAAACTGTAAAACGATCTAAATCGTGACACACTGTGGAACCTTTTCACAATACGTAACAGAGTGACATCGCATAGCCTGCCAAGGAAAATCATTATGGCACTTACTGTGACGTTCTAAAGACAGGTCATGATTTAGTCGGGTCATTAGCAGAACATGGCACGAGGCATCGTCCTTACATCGTTGGCAAAGTGTCTATTATCGCTGAACCCACGCCTGTAATTTTGTCATGCTCTGCTCTGTAAACATTTCAGTACCGGTTGGTGATGACACCGATGAATCACACAGTAAAGTGTGCTGAAACCGCCTGAAATGGATTGCTTCGTTTGCTATTTGCATGCCTCGTAGGAAAATCCGTTTTCATTCTCCAGTCTAATAACAATAGCTAAATTTATACCTACAGTTACTTTCATTTCATAACTGAATCTCTCATTTTTCAATAGCCTATGACTCTGACGAAAGTTGTACGAGAAAGAGGTGATACATAGAAGTAGGTACGATGTATGTAAGAAAAACTAGTGTTTTTACAAGTACTTCACTTCTTTGCTTTACTTGAACATACGCTATAACAAGACCGCTTAAATGAGTCCTTACCCGCGCGGTACAGGGGCGCGGGGGTAAGGCGACAAAGGAGAAGAAAAGAGGAGCGGGCGGCTCTCGATCCCCTTTGTCGCCTACCCCCGCGCCCCTGTACCGCGCGGGCGTGGACTCATTTAAGCGGTCTACCTATAGATACAACAGCGCGCGGGAACTATGCGTTTTTCAGGATACAAAGTAGCCTATGTCCTTTCCCGGGACTCCAAGCATCTATCTTCTCCATTCCAACTTTAGTGGTTGAAATGTTACTTTCGCGTAAATAAAAATGTTAAGTTATAGTACTTATAGTACATTGTATCGATTAAAACCAAGATCTGAAGAAAAATCACCTCGAAACATTAAGTAAAGCTCACCTGTTTATTTCGAAATTCTTTTAGTTACATACCTGTCGATAATAAATTTACCTACCATATCAAGTGCTCCGAGTCAATATTAACCCGTTGCCGTGTTGATTTTCAACAGATTATACCGCGATATTGACAGTATTGTCAATAAAAAAAAGCGGTCAAGTACAAGCCAAGTACACGTAGCAGGATTCCGCATCTCAATAGGTATTTCCCACCATGACTTCTTGAGAAAATAAAAGTTACGAGACTAACTTTTGTTTCAGTGAGCTTGCTTTTTTGGATTAATCTGCGGAAGAACTTTCGTTATCTTCGACACTTATTCAATGACGTTCACAAGTTTGTTTCCGAAATTCAATCCTTCCACCACCCTAGCTGGCTTCAGCCAATAGCGTATTTTCTCGAGAGCTATTTATTCTTTTACACTGAACGCTTCAAGATCTAAAATATTGTGCAGATGTCAGTGACATGGCTTTTTACAACACTTTTATTAGGTAGTCGTGTAACTTACATACAAACTATGTAAACAAACTGCAAGCTAAATTTCACGCACTTCTAGTAAGTAACTGTATCATTATGATTTGGCAAGTATATGAAGATTGAATGACATTGCTATAATATGGTACCAGCTGATCTGATGATGGAGATTGGAAGTCTCTTGAAGGTCCCAATACCGAAACTGGATATATGGGAGCATAATAAAATTGGAAGGGTTCCATTTTCGCTAAGGAACCCTAAAAATGGCTTACCGATTGGAACGAGTTCAACAGCCGAAAATACAAATATTTGTGGCGTGGTTCTGAAAAATCGTTTACTTCTGCTCCGCTATCTGCACAGACATTTGCCATTAGAGGCACAAAATGCTATCAGAGATTCAATACTGCAAAAAAATATTGTCAATTTTTCATAAAAATAAATGCCGTAAGTTTGATATAGAGAGTATCTATTTTATGTGTCATCATCAAGCATCCACACCGTATTACGTTTAGAAAACTTCACCGTAAAAGAATATCAATAAATCGAGCGTGACTTTTGGCGTCATACAAATCGTAGAAAAGATCCTCATCTTCATAAGAAGATATCACAGTTTTCAAATATGCTCATGTTTCTTTAGGTCAAATCTTAAAAATAAATGATTCATAAGTAATTCTTGATTTTCAAAAAGTCATTCTTAAAACGATCTGAAAAGAGATCTACATCATTAAATCCACTGTAAATACCGTTTTTATACTCGTCAATTAAAATCTGTGTATTAAGATTTCATACAGAATACTGCAACGTCACTCTTTTCATGTAGAATAGTCTATGTTACTTCCGAAACAACCGAAATAACTTTTTCGATACGCTCTAGACAACCGAATAAAAATTGAAAATAGAACTTCGTATTTCAATAATTATGTGTCCTTGTTTAAGGAGACTCGATCCGATACAAATTGTCAATCTATGGGGTTTCAGAACGGTCTGCTACGGAGCAGCGTCGCTTCATCTGTCAAAAATCTATTCAAACATGCTGATGTATCCAGGTCATAAAAAAAACTACGCTTTGTGATTGGCCGGCCCTAATAATATTGCAGTATGAATTTGAACAATAAAAGATTTTTTTTCACTAGTAGAATCAGTATTGCATTAAGTTAGCCCACTGCAGGTTAAGTGATATAAAATACTACTAGTTACATACTAGTAGTATTTTATATCATACTATTTGATTTTCAATTATCTTGTGTAAAAGAAATCGGATAGTAGAAGTAGACAATATAGTACTTGCGATATTTAGTTTCCTTACATACTCGTATTAATGACTTAAATTATTAATTTTAATGGACTCGTACAAAAAGTCAATAGTGTCATAATCAAGCTTTTTAATCTCGTACCTTACTTAGGCCACTCAGCAAGCTTCGTGGCGTAAACGTGGCGTTTTGTTACTTAACTTAGGAACCGAGCCTAATTTGGCGATCTCAAGTAAGGACTCGCTTGTAAATTGTTCCACACCTCTGTCCTGGCCCGGATAGCAGTTGCAGGTTCGAATTCTGCGAGACCATAAAAAGCAATTTCTAAGATACCTACCTACTGATATCATACTGATGATGCCGCACTCAAAGTACTTACTTACAACCTCTCGTCAAAAGTCTCCAACGAGAGAGTTACAAAAACATAAGTCACACGACTGTCACATTCAAGACAAGCTAGGTAGGAACATACATCACTTTTACTGGACATTGTTTTGTTTTGTCATTGCAAATACCTACTTTAGGATGATTCATATGAAACTTTCCTGTGTGAACCGAAACTGCTGCGTGGCGATTCCACGCGACGCCACCCGACGCCGAGAATGAAAGCATTCCGATCCCGTCCACACATCGAAATTTAACAATAAGTAAACAATCATAAGATTTGAGTGGGCTCCTCAAGCGTAGGCGGATTCCATTAAGATTTTTGCTTTTTAGTTTATTTTGACACTAACCCCATCAGATTCCGTCGCGTCGCATCGCTCCTAAGGAATTTATAGCTTTTGTCATAAAATATATACGTGATAGAAAAAATAAGGAGACTGCCGGGTGGGTCGGGTCCTTGCCTTGCATCATCGTGTCAACAAAGCCCACGCGCTAATGTATTCAACGCAGCGATTGATGAAGTATAAAATTTCTTAGTACCGTCTCACTCACAATGGAATTATGATAATTTATCGGTTGGCTTGTGCCGGCGGAGTGTGTGGGAACGCGCGCGGCACGGGCTTTCCCACGACGCTGGCCCGCGGCGCGGAACGTCTCGGTCGCGGTAGAAAGTCGCGTCTCTTACGACGTATCGCTTTAGATCCATTTTGTGCTGTCGGTGTCAATAAGTCTTAAGCGTCTCGACGTCGGTTCTCTTTGCCCATTCGAGAGGCGCGTGTTGACACTTAAGACGTTTTATGGCTGAGCTGTGCCAGGCAGAATTGGAGTAAGTAGCGTCACGGCGGTGTCGACCGCACAATGGGTCGCAGCGACTAGCGGTGTCGAGAACGAACACCTCCGCAAGGTGATCGTCGGTGTTATTGTTTTGGCTGACTAATTAGAATGGATGTTTTTAATCTCCATGTCGGTATTTAATATCAAAGCATAAAATCCAAGATAGGTACTCGCATCATCTCGTTAACTAAAGGTTTGATTAGAAGAACGAATTGATAATGATCGGTCACTTACCATTATGTGCTCCAGTGACAATGCAACGAAATTGCGCACTGAAATAATAACTGCAGATTTATAAGTGGGTCACCAGTAAATTAATAATGTAGGCAGGCAAGGTAATAAAAAGTTAGTACAACATTTCTATTCGTCACTGTTGTCTGTACGACCTGCGGAGGCGATAACGCACTGTCGCGCGGACCGGCGCTCGCGCCGCCGTCACTAGGGTTGCCACCTACGCACACAAATCATGCTTTTTTTGCCAATCACATTTTAAATTTTTAATTATGGCCATCAAGCCATCATGTATGAATAATTCTCACTTTGTATGAATAAAAAAACTAAAAAGCAATCAAATACTCTCACTTCATATTTTCTTTTAACTTTTTTTGCACCTGGACCTCTCCAGGCGTACGTAACGGTACTGTCTGCGTTTTTTTTTAAATAGGGGAAGTGTGTGCCATTGACAGTGATTTAATAAATTGCCACGAGCGCACAATGCGTGACGTCATTGTCTTGGGGTGACGTCACTAAGGGGAGCGTCTTGCGCCTGCGCTGGGAGCGTGAGAACGCGTGGCCAGCTGTGGGGAGACAGCTGTCTGGACTTAGTTTTGATAATAATAATGAGAATGAAATGAGATTTTAAAGCAAACTTAGAAAGAAAGCGAATTACCTTTTTTTCTTCTCGTTCCATAGGTATATATATTTTATTTATCTTTATTTTGAATAAGATTGGCTTCATAGATAACAAAAAAAATGTAGCTAGCCTCAATTCCTTAAGGTTTCTCGATTTTAGTATGTAGGACTTTAAAGCAAAGATTAAGGTATTTATCTATACAGATTGTATCACGTTATTCCATATAAAAGGTGAAAATAAATCGGTAGTATTTAATACATAATAATATTTTTTTAATTCAGTAGTAATAAATCATGTAGTAATAATTATGTATTTACTTAATAGTTTAAAATAAACTCAACGAAAAAAATACATTAATATCTAAGTTTTGATGGATAATTTTAAATATTCTTCAATAATATTAATTAACAAACCTACCTTTAATTTCCCTATTTATTATTATGTAAGACTACCTAAATATTGAATCATTTATAAATATAAAATTAGTCATACATAACTCTTATATACCTTTGTCTAAAAAACGTTTCAAATTACTTAAATTACGTTTCGCCTACGTCATTAATCGTAACTTAATTAGAAACACATCAATAAAAATAATCATTATATATTTTATTCTAACCTAAAAAAAATATTTAAAAAATTAAAACATCGAAATGAAATTCTGACGAAACCATTTAAAATTTAAATTTCTAGAAAACGTCCAAGATGATATTAATAATATCGAACAGCTGTACCAAAATTCTAGCGTAATAATAAAAATAACTAAAGTCCGTGCGCGACACCCCTGCGTTTATCACTGCCGTTTTGCTACAATCGGTGTGGAGTGCATAAAAGCGACGCGTCGCCGGCGGCGCGCACCATTCGCTCCCCGCCGCGCGCGTACGATGATCCTCCCGCGCACCATGTCGCCGCACGGCGCCTTTCAGCCGCTCGACGAAGAACCAGTATCACGGACCTACCAGTACCGCAAAGTCATGAAACCAATGTTAGAGAGGAAGAGAAGAGCTCGCATCAACCGCTGCCTCGACGAACTCAAAGACCTCATGGTCACAGCGTTGCAAGCTGAAGGCGAAAACGTCTCCAAGCTAGAGAAGGCCGACATCTTAGAACTCACCGTGCGACACCTCCACAGTCTGAAGCGTAGAGGACAGCTCATGTTGAAGCCTGAAATGTCATACGCGGAAAGGTTCCGAGCCGGATTCACGCAGTGTGCTACAGAAGTGTCCCAGTTTATAGCGAACGCCACGTTGGCTGCTAATGCTATGCAAAGGCAGGGGCCAGTGGATCCTCAGGCCGGTGCAAGGTTGTTGCAGCATTTGACTGGTTGTATAAGGAGGTTGGAGAGTCAACAGGTGGTTCAGCCGCAGCCGATAGTTCCGAGTGGGGTGGCGCGGCCGACGCCGCTGCAGGCGATCGCACCAGCTCCTCAGACGTTGCAAGGGCCGGAGCGAGGCCTGAAGAGGCCGGCGGAGGCCCTGCCGGACCCCGAGGCGGCCCTGGCCAAGCGTGCGTACGCGCCGCCGTCGCCGCCCCACAGCCCCGCCTCCGAGTCTGACCCCGCCCAGTCGATGTGGCGGCCGTGGTGACTCCAGGACTATACCCAAGTGTGATACAAACGTTTTGTTGTTTATTTATCGTTCCTAGAACAGTGTGTTACTGGTTGCATGGTTAGTTATTCTGCTCGCTTAAGCCTGTTGAAGTTTGTGTTTGGTATTAATAAATAAGGTTTTTGTTTTTTAACGAAGTAATTTTGTTATTTGATCCTAACTTCAACGTCTTCCGCGTCGGTGATTAGCATTTATTAACTTGTTTATTTAGAATAGTAAATTTAGGCTAGAGTAGTACCTAAGTTAATCCTGTGATAAAAATTATTGTCTTAAAACGTGGAAAGATAACGATGCAATAGATACAGCTAGAATCACTGATAATTAATATTTTGTAAGAGAAATAAACATTCAGATTCGATTTGTAACAACGTGTTTTGATTTTAAATTCTGTTGTCAATTCGAACTACCTACCCACCCACAAAAAAAATGCTTTTATACTTATATCTACACACTTCATAGGTACATATTTTTTATTAGTTCACAGCTTTTAAATAATGAGTAATTAAAAGGCAGAACAAATTACAATACTTAATCCATTAATCACTGATTTGTCGCAATTTCCATTATCACTTTAATAATTAAATGATGACAATACTGTTCATTACTAAATCGAACGTCATAGCATTAGCATTAGTCGGGCGATTAGAGATAAGAGTAGAGATAATGGAAATAACAAATGTCATTCTAGCGTTCCAGCTGACCATAATCCATATTTAATATTATAAATGCGAAAGTAACTCTGTCTTTCTGTCTGTCTGTTACCTCTTCACGCTTCTACCGCTGGACCGATTTGGATGAAATTTGGTATGGAGATAGTTGGAGTCCCGGGAACGGACATAGGCTACCTACTTTTTATCCCGGAAAACTGCATAGTTCCCGAGGGAACGCGATAACCGAATTCCACGCGGGTGAAGTCGCGGGCAGAAGCTAAGTAGTTAAGAAATAACGATAATACTCCGATCAATGACACTGAACGAATGATAAGGCTGATCCCACATAAATTACCGTTTGCTGACGTAATCAACTACAATCATCGAAACTACCCACAATTTAATCTGCCAACTCTCAGCGTTTAACAGCACAATAGGCAATAAGATTATTAGAGTGATGAATCTTTTATGAAATAGTCGAGATTTCTTTGTATTAAGCTGAACGTCAGTTGAGTTCTCAGTTCTCACGCTTCTCGAGCGGACAGCCGATAGCGCCAGTGCCGGACACTCCAACTCTCGTACTAATTTGACTCCCTTAGGCACCTCATGGCTTTGAAAGTGCTAGAGAGCGACCGATCCACTAATGGCTTTACTAAATAATAAATTTACAACCTTCGTTTTACAGGCAGCGGTATTTCTTCAAATTATTATATTTCAAGTTTGCGTTCGCATAAATTATAAAACTCGTTGACTACATTTGGAAACTTGTATTAAAGGATCGTTGCACGACAATATTCTAATAATATGACTGGCTATATTTGATAAAAAATATGTATTTATTTGATAAAAAGTTATATCAGTAAAATTATAGATAATATTATACTAGATGCTATAATTAGACTCCCAATAGAAATATGTCAACACTTAAAAAAAATAACTAAACATAATGCATATTAAAAATTATTCAGCGGAAAAACTTCCTAATAATTATTAATACATATTTATATCTCTATAAAGATTAAAAATACACATTTACAAATAAATAGCAAACACCATGACTATCAAACACATCCTTACCCTACTTAACACACCCACAGGCCTAGCCGTATCTGAACCCACAACCTTCGACCATTATTATCGAAAGCCACCCGCCCATTGAGCCCAACCATCAGTCAGTCTTGGCTCCTGTACAAAAAAAAGCATCGTATCGCTCACGGCAATAACTAAATACAAATTGCACCGTGGCATTTCCCCGCTCCCACGGTGCGCGCACGCAACTCCAAGACTCCCAATTAGAGAACGAACTAATTCCTAAGGGCTCTATTCGAAACGGTACATGTTTTTTGGGGATTACGTACACTTTCTTTCAATTCAACGCCATAGAATAATCAGTGTTCTACTATCCACCATCTCCCTACTAAGCGAGATGGCATGTTACTGATAGTACAAAATAGGAAGAAATGTACTCTTATTCGACCGACGGCAGGTTTGGCTCAGTTGGTAGTGACCCTTCCCACGGGGGTGGGTTCGAATCCCGCTAGGTACAAACTTTGTCTGATGAGCACGTATTTATCGTTGTCTAGCCACTCATAGAACAAGCTAGGTCAATTTGTGTGAAATGTCCCAAGATATTTATTTATTTAGGGATATGAACGCTCCGAATCTCTATGTACTTTTTCGAATAGAGCCCCTATAGGTGCGCGTGCGCGGCGATAATAGCTATACCACGATTACTTATCTCGAGGATAAGACAGCTTTTAAAAAAGCTCACTTCTATACTTCATATCTTTCTCATGGGAACATTGTGTTTTTTTACGTAAACTTTTGCTAATGTGAAGTGAAGCAATGATGAAATTTTACCTGATACACAGCTCAGATGAGCCTGTGACAGGAGGGCCCGCTCTTTCATTACTTTACATTAGGTACTGTAGATGTGGTGGTGTCGGAGGATGGTTAAGTGGTAAAACAGTAAATCCAGTTCACACATATATTTACATAATCACACAAGACACACACTATGTACAAATAGTTCAGATAGAGAAAGGAGCAACAGAGGAATATTTACAACGGAAATTAAAATATTATTTCAATTATAATATGTAAAATCGTTTGACAAAATACGCACGTCAAAGTTCAAAATTTTACGGGTCGGCGCGCGATGTACGAACGCACTCGAAAAGCAGCCAGGACGGCTATCAATTTCAAATGAGTTCGTACGTCCGCCACAGTACCTAATAAATAAGCCTTAATTTACTTAATACTATGTTAAAATAATATAAGTCCCCAATCCGCACTGGGCCCGCGTGGGGACTATAGCCCAAACCCTCTCGTGATGAGAGGAGGCCTGTGCCCAGCAGTGGGACGCAAATAGGCTGTAGTAGTAGTAGTATCTTAAAATAATATAGCGCAAACCCTCTCGTGATCAAGAGGAGGCCTGTACCTGTACCTGTAATTTTCAGTAGTTGGATGTAAAATAGTTTAGCTCCTCACGAATTCATATTTGTTTACCCAACTTTTGCAGATACCTACTGACTTTTTTCAGAGAAATGATAATTCTGAAAAGCTATGATGCTTCGTGCCAGTTATTGTGGAAAACTGGTATTGTTCGCCTTTATAAATATGTATGCCTATTAATTACAAGCAAAGTAGCGAATGAACTAGATCGCGTGTCGCGCCATAATCGAAAACAGGGCTAAGGACTAATTCAGAAACCTAGTTTTTTATCCCGTTTTCAGATCGTAAGAGATTAACAATGGACGCACCAAGGCGGGGCAGAATGCATAAGTAATGTAATCGACTTATTATGTTATTAAATCGATAATATCGATATTGTTCCACCGCACAGAAGCTGCAAGGACCGTGACCTGTTCTTGCTAAAGAGCGCTATTAACGCACATGAAAGGTCGTCAAAGTATTACTACTTATTATCATAATAATAATACCGTTGTGTCCCGTCACAGTTTCTAAATATACTATAAAAGAACCTAAGTATTCGACATGCCTGTAACGTGGTATACACAGACGGGATTCTACAAAAATAACATTTTACATTAGATTGAATTGATAGCGATTGAAAAGAAGAAAGTCGTCAGTCGATAATAGGTAATATTAAGAAGCATGTGACTTAAATTACTAAAACATTACTAAGTATAAAAATAATAACTCAACTCGCAAGTCGTGAACTACGACCACTTAGTGGGTACTTCCTCTAAATATTATATCGTAAACTGGTATGTACTAGCGGTCGACAAAAAGTAAAAGTCCGGCCCAGTATCACTCGTGCCGTGCTGCATCGAATCTGCCTCCAGCCTTACGCAACGTCGACGCCTTTCATCTCGTCGGTGCTTACATCTACTTTTCTTCTTTTACTACCAATCCCAAACCGCTCAGCAGCCATCTCGCCTTTTGTTGAGAGTTTATTCCGATGATGTAAATGAATCAGGAATTAAACGGGAAGTTTACGGAAGCAATCGATGACGTTGCGATCTTACGGTGTCGTAATGACTGTATTGTGAGTCATTTGGTGATAAACCGATGAATAACATTCTCGGAAATGTGGTAAAAGTTTGCGGAATTAGCGATAATACCGTATGACTCCACGTAAACAAAAACATTGGAAGTCTTCCACTACGAAATATCATAAAAGGTCATTAAACTCGGTCTCTTATCGATAAGAAGCCAAATTATTCCCATACAACTAGGATAGTGCTATTAATAAACTTGTATGTTAATGATCTATGATGAAATCAATCTGACATCAATAATGTCATAACTGTGGGCCGGTTCACTTGACACCGACTTTGCAAGCTGTCGGAGCTTGGAGTCGGTTTTTTTTTCTGCTGCAGTTCCAAACATTGATACAACGGGACATAAATTATTATCTCTGTAGTCTTTGAAATTGATACCCAAATTATACACGTGCTAACAAATTTTGAGGTACTGTACCCTCAAGGACCTTGGATTGGTCTCATCTTCTCTACTATATAAAAATAAGTCGGGTTTTCCTCCCTGACGCTATAACTCCAGAACGCAAGAAACCAATTTCCACGGTTTTGCATTCGTTGGAAAGGTCTCGGGCTCCGTGAGGTTTAAGGCGGTACGAAGTCCGCGGGGTCAGCTAGTTTTATTATATTTTGGTTCAGTTCTTATGATGATAAGAACTGAACCAAATTATAATAAAATGAGACCAATCCAAGGCCCTAACTTTTGATTGAAATAATAATCATCGAAATCAGTTCACATTTGACTGTGTAAGTAATCGAGTAACATACAGAATTGAGAATCTCCTCCTTTTACGTGGGTTAAAAATAAACTCTTATATATAAAATTATCGTGTCACAGTGTTTGTAACCAAACTTCTCCGAAACGGCTCGACCGATTCTTATGAAATTTGGAGTGTATGTTCAGTAGGTCTGAGAATAGGACGTAAGCTATTTTTCATACACGAAAAAAACTAAGGCGGTACGAAGTCCGCGGGGTCAGCTAGTAATTATATACAGATAGGTAAGGCGTAATGACATGTACAATATTCAAGAGCCGTCGCTAGACTAGATAGGTCCGGCGTACCTACCAGACGACACGGTTCGACCCAAGTATGGGAAAGGCGTGACCGCGGTCGACCTTCGTGCCTAACTAGGCTACCAAAAGAAACAGCACGAAAGTTAGCTCGAGAAAGTACACGAAGTGCTTGAAAAGATGCTGTGAAGTCACAACTAGGCTGCGAGTGCTTTAGTAGGTGACATCTACGAACGAATCGTACAGGTTTACACAACTTAGAAGGCGCGTAGAGCTCTTAGAGGGCTATGCTCGGGGTTTCTCTGCGTGATAGAATCAGAAATGAGGATATCCGCAGTAGAACTAGGGTCACCGACATAGCCCGAAGAATTGCGAGCCTTAAGTGGCAGTGGGCGGGGCACATTGCTCGCAGGACTGATGGCCGATGGGGCCGGAAAGTTCTCGAGTGGCGTCCGCGAACCGGGAGACGAGCTGTCGGTAGGCCTCCAACAAGATGGAGCGACGACCTCGTGAAGGTCGCGGGAAACCGGTGGAAGCAAGTAGCACAAGACCGGTCTGAGTGGCGAGCCTTGGGGGAGGCCTATGTCCAGCAGTGGACGTCCTTCGGCTGAAATGATGATGATGATGATGATGATGAGAAGGCGCGTGGATTAAGCAAAAATAGACTCTGCGTCAACGGCGTAAGTGCTTCACCGCACGCCTTCTGAGTTGTGTCGTGCTGTACTAGCGTACACACACCACAACAGCCTATTTACCGCCTACTGCTGGGCACAGGCCTCCTCTCATCACGAGAGGGTTTGGGCTGTAGTCCCCACGCGGGCCCAGTGCGGTGGGGACTTCACACACATCCTTGAATTACTTCGCAGGTGCATGCAGGTCTCCTCACGATCTTTTCCTTCACCGAAAAGCTCAGTGGTAAATACAAATTTCGCACATATAATTTCAGAGGTGCTAGCCGGATTCGAACCCCCGACCATATGCATGAGAGACGGTATGTCAAACCACTAAGCTATTGCTCGGCTTTAAGTAAAAAAAGTCTCGATTTGGCTACGGAAGGATTCTCTAAAGGAGCAAAACCTTCCCTGGATCACTGGGCATAGAACAAAAAAAGAATGAGCTAATTCGGCCCAGCAGTTTTCGAGCCTTAGCCAGACTAACACGCGGCAATTCATTTTTATATATAAGAAGAAGAAAGAAGAAGATAATATAAGTATTTATATCATTGCCTCGGATCCATAGTGCAAGTTATGCTTAATTTGGGGCTAGATAAAATTTGTCCGCAATCAGGGGTATTACATTGCAGTGCAATATTCCGATATCCGGGAGACGAGCTGTCGGTAGGCCTCCAACGAGATGCAGCGACGACCTCGTGAAGGTCGCGGGAAACCGGTGGAAGCAAGTAGCACAGGACCGGTCTGAGTGGCGAGCCTTGGAGGAGGCCTATGTCCAGCAGCGGACGTCTTTCGGCTGAAATGATGATTCCGATATCGGCTATCAGTAGGTACTGCAAGCAATATTATGTGTCCACTGCCACTTACGGTTCGCAATTCTTCTGATTTTGATGATGATGATGATGATCCCAATGAAGTGATAAAGACTGAAACTGAAGTATCAATTAGCCTGAGACGGGATGGGCCGACGAGTTCCGGCTGGCGGTTGCGTCGCGCGTCGAGTCGTGAGCGCGGCGCGCGCGCCGCCGCCGTCACGCGCCCGTGGTCTCTGCACGAGCGCACTAGGCCGGACTTGGGAGGACTTGGACCTGGGAAAGTAACCTAGCCTTTAGTCTTATAAGTAGCGCAGTACTTATAAAACTAAAAGCTAGGCCACGACTGTGGCAGGAGTTTTCGTAAAACATTGCGCGATTATAATGTTCGGCGCGCATCGGTTAGTTACCTACCATAGCGAGCAATATATCAGCAAAACGCTTGCCACTGCCGCTGGTCGTGGCCCAGCTGTACAGCCCACTTGTATCCAAATAAAGTTGGAACTAGATAACAACACAGAGATCGCTAATACATTAAAAAAACTTGATGATCTACTCAGAGCATGACTTGAGGGTATCGCGCTAAACCTGATCCGTATTCGCAGGCATTTTGAATAAGAACTCTCAGATTGAAGTCTTCTGTATTTTCTTTAACACATTCGCAAGACAGCAAAATTAGAGTGTGACTACGTGTACCTTCTGCTACTAAACTTTTTGACTCATAACAAATTGTAGCTTAGCAAGCTACAAAATTTTGCACCAAAATCGAGGAATCAATCCTTTTAACAAACATACGTATTTCCTTTTAAAGATTCAGTTTCATCTTTTTTGTTTTTGGTAAGTTATTCGTAAGTACAGTTCTTCCTTCGTGAAGTCTTGTAACTGTGTCACAAATGTCTTATGAGACCGAGTCCGTACCTGCTCTTGGCTCGCCACAGGCGATAGTTTTCCCACGGTCGCGGCCGACCCGCTCTGTGGCTGAGTATTATAGCTCTGCCATTTGCATGCCCCTCCCGCACCCCGCTGCCTACCGTATTACCCAACCAACTCAACCAACACCAGTCAATAAAGACCGTACCAACCACTCAACAACTTCTCAACTTAGAGAGGTTGCCACAAACGATGTCCAATTCGTTTCTTTAATAGATCAACCTCGTACAGTCTAGAATAACATGCTCCGAACATAGAACATTAGATTAGCATTAAATCGATTTGTTATCAACGCTTTAGAAATAAATTAGCGGTTTTTTTAGTAGTACAGTAATAACACCTCTCTACCGTGAATTAAATTAAACAAATTTGTGTTCTTAATGGCCTATTTTTGGGATTAAGGTGCGATACTTAATTGACTTAAGAGATATCAACCGCATGTTTATTACGGTCATTCTCCAGAACGATGTTATAATTCTAATTAACGCGTCGCTTTTTTTCCTCTTACTCTTCAATGAGTTTTATCTCAAATATAGTATCTTTTTGATCATTAAAACTTAAATCCTTATTGGGCACATTAAATATATTGACGGTTAATTAGTTAAAAATAATTTAAAATTTCTGTGGCGCGTGAATTAGAAAAACGACGTGTTATTTAGAATATTACACTTTTCCATGACGTGTGAATTATAAAAACGACGTTTTAATTAGAATATGTTATTTTTGCTGGATGCAAAACATACAAAACGGACCCGGAAAAATAATTAGGTATAAATAAAAATCTTTTTTAAATTAAAACAAAAACGTTAGTGAGCAGTCTTTTTATTACAAAAGGCAATATGGAAATAAAATAGAATTAAAACATTTTGAAAATTCTTAATAAAACATATATGATGGAGATCGAAAGGGGAGGCTTATGTTCAGCAGTGGACGTCTTGTGGCTGAGGTGATGATGGTGATGATGGTGATGATGGTGATGATAATGTAACTATGCATGTAGGTCAATTCTTATGGTAAGTAACTATTATTCTGAATTTAAACTATAATATAACTATACATATGACGATATTTTTCCACAAATTCTAATTAACGCGTTGATTTTCGACGCGTTAATTAGACGCGTGAATTAGGGATTCTTGAAAAACACAAAATAACTTTTTAAAGGTACATGTAATAAATCACAGAATCTAGTATCAATTAAATATTGCGACCTTTAATGTATTCTGTAACTCTCATAGCAATAAAGTTGCTGGTTGATTTTTAAAATGTAAGCTTGTTAATTAGAAATTTCTTAAACCAAAACGCGTGAATTAGATACTTACGTGCGTAATCTGCGGCCTGGACACAACTGACACTACCATCCCGCACGGGGCTTTGGGCGCGACTGACTGCTTGACCGAAATGCGGTAGCGAGATCCGTGCCTACATTCCGACCACTGGTGTGGTCAAAAACGATCGCGACGCGTGATTTAGGATACGTTTCGAGACAAAGTAATTATAATTGAATTTTTTGTGGTTTATGACTGTATTGACTAGATTTTTTTTGTACAGTGAAAATATATATTCTTTTGTGAAATAAACTTGTTTTCATCGGGTTTTCTTTATGTATATCATCAGGAAAAATTGGAACGTAAGTAGTTTTGGTAGTGGGACGCGACGTGTTTATTAGGAGAATGGGACTTTTAGATTTTTTTTCCACCCGAAGCCTTTTAACTATCTCTTTGAAAATTCATGTACAGCTCAATACAAATACCTTCTACGATAAAAAAATATAAACCATGATAAAATCTATGATTTTATATGGTTAAAGAGTGAAGACAAGCAAAAATGTACGTCTGGAGAATGACCGATTAGTGTAATTATCTAAAATTAGCTTTGAACTGAAGGTAACCGTTCTGAACATATTTAACGCCCCCTCTACTTATCTCTATGATTCTGATGGCCGATGGCCGTCAAAGAGTATACAGACTTTTCGCGTAGAACCGCCACTCTATAAAATCGGAAGCAGATATTTTTACAATATAAAGGAAATAAATACCTTATTGCTTGGGTAGATATCTGTCTTATCTTTTGTATGTAGACGAAGTTTTAAATGAAAGCTTTGACTTACGCTCTCAAATGTATGACTGATCTTGGCAAAGTATCTGATGAACATCAGATACTTTGATGTAATTTTCAACATCATCTTATTTTCTCATTCCATAAAATTTGCCAGAAATTATAGACTCTAACAAGCTCATCTTCTTCTTTGGATTTTCCTATAATTTTTTATTAAGTATTATGTGTATCCTTCACCATTAGACACCCACATATCGTGTTACCATACATATAATCGGTCTTCCAGAGAAGCGGTCACTTTAACCGCAGAACACGGGCGTCCTTTATAAAAACAGCCTTTAAACAACCCACCGTTATTCTATTTTCAAATTAACTGCTGTTATATTTCGGTTTAAATTCAAACGGTGTTATACCGTCATTGGAATATGTTTAAAAAGAGCTATTGGGTTCATAATTACGCCCGTGCCGCCCATCACAAACCTTCTGCTTCATAGTTTATTGTTTTATGACTGGCCACTCTGGCCAGTAACAAGGTCATCAATTAGAGGAACACTAACTCGTTTCATTATACGCAAGCCTCGGAAAAAGTTTTACGACTGGCCAGTGTTGTTTTTAAGGATCATCTGCATCATGGCGTTGGCATTAAACGAGAAATTAATAGTCCTTGAAAAACTTATCCCTGAATGTAAATTTCAAATCAAACGGTATTAGAAGTGAGTTAGAAAAAACGTGAAAAGCAATTAATTGTCGAAAGAAAGCGGGACGGCAATAAAATGTTACAAATAGGAAACATCGTTTGTTCTCTGCTTGAAAGAAAAGGTGACCCGTGCAACGATATAGAAAAATAATTTAAAGGTGGCTAAAATCATTATGTGACCTTTTAATGTTAATAAAAGACTAATAAGTTTTAAGTATGGTATCATCAGAACGATGAGTCTGAGAATGCAGGGACATACTGTAGATATTTTAATAATTTTTAGAAATTGAGAGAATAGTTGATGATAAATTACGTGACAGACCACAACACTTTTTCTTTGGTTCTGTGTTGCTCTTTTTGTCTTTCATGTGTGTGTTGTTTAATGTCATTAATAAATGTTTTTCTTTCTTTCTTTCTTCTTTCATAAATTGAAAGTAGAAGAGTAACATTGAGAGACGGAGCTTTTGCACTGACATAGCCATTAACTACGGATTAGAGTCATAATACTTATAATCGATGTTTTACGCTTGTCAATCGATGCTATAATTAAGCAATGCTATAATAGTCAATGGTCGTCGAGCCATATAGGTATTGTACCAGGATCATCGATGATCATACAGAATGGGCTCCTTTAGTAGCTCAGGGCACTGAAAGCGTCAACTCGTTGAGCAGAACAATGGAGCTGTCTATTAACGCCAAGACCGCCACGTCAATTGCAAACGTACCGCCAATTCGAACTAGTAACGTTTATTAATAAAGTTCATTTTACCCTGTAAGTTTTGTCGGCTGTGGCGGTCAAAAGTCGGCGCCATTGAGAAAACGGATCGCGTCTCGTTCCCACGGCGGGCTTCCGCCGAGGCGAATTTTGACTTCGATCACTGACTATATTGGTAGAGATAGCAACCGACGCTAGTTAGCAAGTAGAGATAATCTACTATAGGAAGTTCCGCCGCCTCCACATTTCAAAACCCTTCAATTTATTTATTACTAGCTTCTGCCCGCGACTTGGAATTCGTTTATTGCGCTCCCGCGGGAAATATGCGTTTTTCCGGGATAAAAAGTAGCCTATGTCCTTTCCCGGGACTGCAACTATCTCCATACCAATTTTCATCCAAATCGGTCGAGCGGTTGAAGCGTGATGAGGTAACAGACAGAGAGACAGACAGAGTTACTTTTTCATTTATAACATTAATATGGATTATCATAGAAAAATAAGGTATACTTAGAAGGACAACCTTCAAACAAATCAGCGTACGCCCGGAATAAGTGTTAAATGCGATAATAGATGTCGCTGCCAAGGTAGCCTGCTTATAAATTTGAACCCCATGAGCCACATCTAGATAGTTGGAGTCCCGGGAAAGGACATAGGCTACTTTTTATCCCGGAAAAAGTCATAGTTCCCGCGGGAACGTGATAACCGAATTCCACGCGGGTGAAGTCGCGGGCAGAAGCTAGTGTATCCGATCCTATTAAACTGGAGAAATTATGCATTATGTTGCTAAACAATTGCAGCTACATAACAATTGTTTTGATAGTAAACTAGTGTTTTTATTTGCTATCACTACCCGCCAATTAGGCGCGCGCGGACTAGTTTCCTAAACCATCGGTTTTATTACCCACAGACGTTTTATTTTAATTTAAATGATTCCAAATTCAAACTCAACCGTTCGAATGGTCGGAACGGAACGTTATTGTTTTGTTTGCGAGTTTGCGAACTGGCTGGTTTGAGCTGTTCGGATTCAATCTTTGAACTCGGTTTGATTGCATTGGTGAACGAATTTTGAAAACGGCGTATGCAGCTCAGGATCACTATTCCCTCGTTTCGTCCCTGGTCGCGGGGCGTCATTTTTTAGGAGAACAATGGCTTATACTAGCTTCTGACCCGCGATTTCGTCCGCGTGGAATTCGGTCATTTCGCTCTCGCGGAAACTATGAGCTTTCCTGAAAAAAAGTAGTTTATATGTTGACCAGGTTATAAACTACCCCCATACCAAATTTTGTTGCAGTCCGACCAGAAGTTGGCGAGTTAAATCCGGACATAAGTACATTCATTAAGACGATTTTTCAAAAATATTTTTTTCCCTTTCAGTATCGTCGTGCCCCTTGCCTTGATCGTATTTTTTTTGTTTTCAATTTACAGACGGGACTTTTTTCACATATATTATTAGTGGTATAGGGAGTTGATATAGGTAGAGATCTTCTACTATCTAAAGTCCCGCGCCTTGACATTTCAAAACGCTTCAATGTATTTAAAAAGCACCACCAACACTCTCAACACATGTGTGCGTGCTGACAGCCATCAACTATGCGTTGAGAGTGTTGGTGGTGCTTTTTAAATAATAATAAAAAAATAAAGCGTTTTGAAATGTGAAGGCGCGGGAATTTAGGTAGTAGAAGATCTCTATATAACCTATACAATAACTGAATTTAAGCCCTGAATCACGAGCTTATCAACACACGCTTATACGAGCAACAAACTCGATTTGATAATGAATAATTTACTGGTATTATGTCATTTTTTATAGCAGCACATTGTGATTGATTAGCTTTTGCATTTTATGTTACGTAATAAATAATCCTCTAAACTCCATATGACAGCCGCAATAATTACTTTCCTAATACTATGTTATAATAGCAGTTTTATTAGGGAGCACTAATTATGCATATTGTTAAGCCAGTGTCAATTATTAACGTGCGCAAGTAGGTAAGTTGTCTTTATTAATAGTGAAAGAGATTCTGGTAACTAGTAGGTAGTAGGCATTTGTCGAATCGTTTAAAAATAATTTGTACCTACTTATTGTTACAGAAATTCAAATAACATTATAGTTTTACACTTTACTGAAACGCAAAGAAATTTAGATAAAATAAATCGTAGGTAATTTTTCTTATTTTGCTCTAGATCATCTTGTTGTCACATCACGCGATCTGAAGGTAAAAAAGTATTATTTTTGGTCATTTCATTTAGACCATAAATATTGCATATTGAATGTACTTTTTGTAGTATCAAATTAATATCAAGTTGATATAAATATTAATTGTATTTTCGTGAAATAATTTGAAATAACCTTAATAGGTTTAGATTTTTCAAACTAATGTTGTACATGAGGTAAACACCCCAGTCTCGGCGACCCTTAAGACCAGTCATGGACTGTCAACGTTGTTGCTTATGTCAAAAGAATTTGATCGTCCATCACTGGTGCCGTTACCTTACTATAAGTTTACCTTTACCTACGATATCTCCTACAATAGGTCACAGCTTACAAACCAAGACATCAAGACTAAACTGTCCATATTGACAATGCTCTAAAACAAGACCGTAGGTACAACAACGGCGCCTGCGCATGTGATACATTACCGGGCTCCGTTCTCACGCGCGGCATCGCATCGGATGGACAAACAAAAACGCCCACGCCGGCTAATTAATGATAATGAAGCAATTATGCCACGTGTGATTTATACGCACCGTTATGCGGATTGACCCGTGGCTGATCTAGTAGAGCTGAGCTATGTGGTAAATTGTTAATGCACTTCCATACTAATATTATAACATGAAAGTGTGTTTGTTAGTTTGTCCTTCGTTCACGTCGTAACGACTGAACCGATTTGAATGTAATTTGGAATGGAGATAGTTTGGAATCTTAGACTTTTACGGGAATGGGTTTTCCACGGGTCAAACAAGTTTTTCAATATTTCTTTTAATTTAACAATCTTGACCTATGTTAAATATCATACCGTACGGAAGTATGCTAGACGAAGTAACGGCTTGTATTATGTAGCTCTTTCGTCGCTGACTTACAGACAACGTACAGCTGAAACTACTGATCGTAGAAAGCTGTAACTTGGCATGTAGGTTCATAGGGATGGATGTATGGGGAGCGCTATTCACATTTCACAAATTTTTATCACATTTCTATATCTTAAGTTAACTACATATTAATTTTATTCTATGGAGCTCTGCTAAGCCAATGTATTCATTCGTCTCAGAGACTGTCTGTTGTATATTTATCTTTATTCCATTTAGAATTAATCATTGGTCTGGCCGACCTGCATGGAATTAGTTGTTGTAAACAACATAGTCCTAGTACATATAAACAATGTTAAGTTTGGGTTAAGTTAAAAATGTACCTACCTTTTGGGATGTTAAATAAAGTTTTGTCTATGTCTATGTCTATGTCTATTACAGGAATTCCCTAAATCCCTATGGAAACTGGAAAAACACAGGACTTGGTGTTTAAGAAGGATTTCTCGTCGTGGTTGAGTATTTGGAGAACAAACAACAAAAACAAACAAAAATTTCTTTATTTCACACTCTATTTGGATTTCTACGTAAATTTGCCAGAAATAGATATAATAATGTAGGTTGCTGTTATGCACAAATTAGTAATTGAACTCTGAGGACCGAAACTAGGCAAAGGCCTGTCTCTTGGGCAGCAGTGTCCAGCCGAGAGAGCTACAAGTAAGGTCACAGCCACGAGTAGGAAGGTTAGTAAGTATACATAGAAATGATAAATATTACTTTTTTTTCAAGTTTACAATTGCAGATATTTCTAGAATACACAAGTGTGCCAATTTGTTTCGTACAAGTTATTTACTTACATTGCAGTAGGAAAATACGAGAATTTGGTAAACGACTATTATGAATCATCACGTCACAATCAAGAAGTTAATTCATATACGAAGTTGTTAAAAAGTATACATACCTGAAGGATATCGATTGATCCAGTACTTCGTTCGACGTTTGGTGTCGCCAGCGCCATCTATGATGGTTTGGCTAAATTAAAATATGCCTTCGATCTGTCGTTTTAGTTTCAAACTTCTAATAGCTTTCCGGGTTTTTTAGGTACCTACTCAGGATTCTATGGAGATTGATTGAGTAGTTATAAATTTTCATAAAGTATATTTTTTCATTATTGTAGCAGACTGCGGTGCCAAGGGAATATTAACTAAATAAAGTAATCAATAAAAACCGGCCAAGTGCGTGTCGGGCCACGCGCAAATTATAGGGTTCCGAAGTTGAGGATGCCCACAGTACCTTTCTAAGACTTATTAGCATCTAGCTAGCCTGTGGTATGACGTGCCCGCCCGACGCCCCTGCCGCTCGAGAAAAATCATCATTATAAGTTGGTCGACTATTACTCGTAAGTTTGTACAGCCTACTTAGCTCTGATAGTTTTCCTTTCAACTACGTTATATATGCCACAACCGTGTTTTTTTTCAGCCATCCAAATACCACCATTTAGCTGGCAGGGGGGGGGGGGGGACACGTGACTCTAACAAAAAATAGCACTTTAAAGCTTAATATTTCACAAACGCATCACTTAATCAAAGAATCATTTTAACAAACTCACAATATTTTTTTAAGACCTATTCAACGATATGCCGCACCATGGGGTACGCAAGAAAAAAAAATTACATCCACACTTTACGAGTAGGGGAGGACCCTATAAAAAAATATATTTAAAAATTTTATTGTACCACTTTGTCAGCGTAACTAATATGCATATTCATGCCAAATTACAGCTCTCTAGACCTAAGCATCTCCGAGCAATAGTGCGGACAGACGGACGGACGGACGGACGGACATGGCGAAACTATAAGGGTTCCTTGTGGACTTCGGAACCCTAAAAAGCGGCAAAAGTAGCTTAGAAAGCGGCAAAATTTAAATGGGGCTGGGCAGGTCATGTTTGTCGGATGCCGAGTGAGTTGTGGGCCAAGATAACCACAGAGTGGAAGCCCAGCAACTCCAGGCGAAAACGCGGCAGACCTCGACGGCGATGGCGGGATGAACTAGACTCCTATATAAAGGACTGGTCAGTTGGCGCTCAAGATCGAAAACGGTGGAAAAAGTGGGGGGAGGCCTTTGCCCAGCACTGGGACACAGTAGGCTCTT
This sequence comes from Aethes cnicana, assembly GCA_963971205.1. NCBI lineage: Eukaryota > Metazoa > Arthropoda > Insecta > Lepidoptera > Tortricidae > Aethes > Aethes cnicana. The sequence goes on along the minus strand of OZ020287.1, from coordinate 4,354,794 downwards.
AATAATTAATAATAAAGTAATCAAAATAGCGGAGAAAAAAATGTTACAGGACATGACAGCTAAAAAAAAAATATAAATAAAACAACATATTTTTAAATTGTAAGTGGCCAGTACTAAAACAAACCAGTTTGCTAAACGAGAAGGTTGTGTCACCTACAGTAAATTTTTTTATTATTAAGATGCATCTTAAGCACCCGTTTATGTCTTTTATAAGAAAAATGTAAAACGTTTTAATTAATGGACTTTTGCCTTCAGTTAGCTGTAGTAAAGTTACAAACTCAGCTATTTTCCGTTGTAAGAAGTAATCTGTATGCACTGTGACTCACGGGGTGAGAATGTCATTGTTTGGTTTAAAGTTCAACTGGTTAGAAATTCTCCGTACGCGCATATTGTAGACATAATATTTTTCTAAAGAAAACAGCGTTGTCTCTTAGATATTTTTGGTTTTATCTGTAATAGAATAATATTTCCATTACTAAAATAATATTTTAGAAGTCACATGTAACAAAATAACAAAAATCTTTACGACTTAAAATACCTACTTGAAAAAAAAAACATTCACGTGGTTTCACATAATGTTAGCTTAACAAAGCTAAACATGTAAATAAGTAGGTAGTGTATATTAAAAATTTACAAATTAACAAATATATTAGCTATATAAAAATAACGACTTTGTGCCCACGTGCTGTAAAGCGTGTTCGATTTTATTGTTCAGTGGTCAAAAACGGCAATGGCAAAAGGCTCAACTTTATTGTGGAATCCTCGAAACGTACGCGCCTACCTGCCTCATGAAAAGGGCCGCTTTTCGGGCATCTATAACAATCATTTTACGAGCCTTTAGACCATGCTTAAACACCGCCAAAGATATCGAATTAAGGTTTTATTGTTTAACAGTACGCGTAATGACCAGTTCGGAATTACAGGCAACACCGGCAAACAATTGTGTATTTTTTAATGTTTGTGTAGCGGTTGGTAATTTAAAGGGTAGGTGATAAACAGTTAAAGAGACAACGGCATTTTGTAGATTTTCGGTACTTTTGAGGATGTTTAGTTTCTATTGTATGTTTCCTCGGTACTTTTTACTACAAAATACTAAAACCTACAGCGCTGTATTTTTTAGTCGCTGGCTGGTATCCTTCTCCGGTTCACGCAGCCAATCATAATAATAGATCATTACATTACCGCATGTTTTAATTTATACCTAAAGTAAATTAAAAATCTATCACCCGCTTAAACATGAAAAACCAGTGACATTTTCTTGCCATTTGGAATTCAACAGTAGGTAGCTAGTACCTAAACATAGTTGGAAATTATAGATATCACAGCTGATCATGATCACAAACAATATCGTTTATAAAATTAAAATCCACTTTTTAAATTCCACAGTTATCGAGTAAATATACAAAGTAATAAAGGTACATAATTAAATTAATTTACAAGTTTCATATAATATCGAAATCAAAAAAAAATGTTTTACTAAGTATGTTATAGGTAATTGCGAAGTTTTTAGTAAACCGTTCTATTATAAACTTTGCCCGCGACTCCGCGTTCGCGTGTACCTAATTCGGTTATCGCGTTTCCGCGGGAACTAGGTAACTAAGCGTTTTTCCGATAGAACTCAAACTTTGTCAATTCCAAATTTAATCTAAATCGGTCTAGAGGCATAGATAGAGGTCAGAGACAGACAGACAGGCACTCAGACTTACTTTTGCATTTATAATATTAGTTTGGATTGGATAGCACGAATTGCATTCCTCTAAATAGGCGAGGTTGGAAACTTGATCTCTGGGCCACACGTGCGCCCGCGCATGAATGGAAGGGCGCAGGGTGCGGGTGCGGGGCGCGGGGGCGGGTGAAGGCTTTTTTCAGGCAGTGCCCGCCGAGACGCCGACGCAAGCGTGCGTCCTCCGCGTTCTCGACATTACTCTACTTCGTTCTAAGTTTATGTTGTGTTTTGTGAAGTTAATCAGAGAAAGGTATGTTGAATTGTTTATTAGATTCATTTTAGTTTATAGAAAACTTGCTGCACGGCCCATCTTTGCACGACCGGACTCTAAATGTTTTCATATTCTTTCCTTAACTTTGAAAATAATTTTGCCCAATGTTTTTGAGTTTATGTGAGGCGCACGGTGCCTAATTAATTAATAAATGCCCATTGAAGTGATTGCAATTCTATAGAATCTTTAAATTTTCAACTCGTTCGACTCAATCGATTTTGAAATTTTCTCACAGTCGTTTTTCTTGTCCGCTAGATAGTGAAGATGTCTTACGACCCAGCCCCGCTGTCCAAGACGGCGAAATACAAGAAGATCACGAAACCCCTGCTCGAGAGAAAACGGCGCGCGCGCATCAACCGGTGCCTCGATGAGCTGAAGGATCTCATGGTCGGAGCTTTGGAGGTAACGTGGTGATTCTTTACTAAATTATGCAGATACCTAGTTGTAAAGGTCGATAGAAAGTTTCGAGTTTTGTCATTACCATTTACTTATGATTCATGTAAGTATAACTTTATTTATTTATTTATGTACAACTATAATGTGTACAATATACACCAGTTTAAAATATGAAAAAACTTACGCACTACTTCCTAATCTAAAAGGCCAACACTACATGGCATGGTACCCAAAATGCAGCTGGCAGCCACGTTGAATGGCAATGCTCAATCTCTGCGCGAGATAGCGGCCAGCATTTTCCTACAACTTGGATGTTAACTCCAATTTTATGGTCAAATAGGATTCGCTCATGTATGATAAATGATAATGGAACTGATTCATTATGATGTTTTCATTCTCACTAATTTATAAATAAAGACCATATTTGAGAAACTCATTTGAATTGAATGCTGCTCTTTTAACGACTTGAATTAATGGCAGCTCACTGTCCCGTCGTACCATTTCTCAGTAAACTTTGTAATTTATCGTGATGTAAATTTACACCGGTTGCCATACAAGCGCGGGCGAGCCATTTACCGACCATCAATGTGCAATGCATCATTCATTCATGTCCTTTATTTCTGTCACGGCCCGCCTTCTTTTTATTTGTTTGTACTAGCGCCCTACGAGCACAAACTGGATACAAAATTACCAGTTCCATTAAACGAAGTGGTACAGTTATATTAACGCGAGGTTAAACCCATCGTGGGAACATCGCGGCGCACCTGCCCCCACTCATTGTCTTTTTACTTTGCCCACAGATCGATGACGACAACTTGAGCAAGTTGGAGAAGGCAGACATCCTTGAGTTAACCGTTAATCACTTAACCAAGCTACACAGCCCCAAGGATCCGGTTTTGGAAACGAAAAAGTTTCAAGCCGGCTTCGGGCAGTGCGCGGCGGAAGCGTGCCAGTTCATCATGTCCGTTCCAGACTTGGACTCGAAAGTCAGCCAGAATCTGATCAGCCATCTGTCGAGGCTGGTCACGGCGCAGCCGCTCACCATCCAAGTTCCAGAGCGGCCGCCGTTCTCTCCCCCCACTTCACCATCCTCCGTGCTATCGGACCGGCATCACTATTACAGCGACCAGGATCGGTCTTCCTCAGATGCGGAGGACTCAGTTTACTCCAACGACAGCGCTCCAAAGCGGTGGTCCAACTCGAGACCCCCCGCTAGGATCCCACAAAAACCATCCTCCCCTCCGATATCCGGCCTGCTCACGACCGTCGATAAGCTCCCTGCCACACACTACGCCCCAGAACAATTGAATCTAAGTACAAACGGACAAAGGAGCGGAGCTTACTTTAACAGGGTCCCGGCCGAAGCTAAAGATGTAATACTGCAAAAAATCAGGCAACACATAATGGACAAGCGAGGGAACGACCACGTCGACGTTAATGTGACCTCGGAACTGGCCACCGAGGCGAGGTATGCGCACAGAGATTATGCGTACTCCGTGGGTGTCCCGAGCAACGAGACACTCGATCTCAGAAAAGTGAGGTCACCTACGAAATCAGTGATCAAACCGAGCCCAGAAAAAGCCGTCGCATACCGCGGCGCAAATCAATTAGACGCCCCGATCGAGAACAAAGTTGAGCCGACGGCCAATCTTCCGGAACAATGCCAATTGCCGATGGATTACATCAACTTGCCGCCGAAAAAGAAAAGGAAGCTGATTGAGTACCAAGAGTACAAAAAACAGGAGGAGGCGAAACGATTGGCTGAAGGTTTTTACGTCGAGAAAAAGGAATTGGAGGGACCACCCGGCGACGAGATGGACCCGAAGTGGCGCCCGTGGTAACCTTCCATTGTGATATTCATAAGATGACATGTTTTTAGTAATTACTTAATTAGTCTCTTCCATGACAAAGCTTTAATTTGTTTTAAGTTATTTACGTTATCCTACTGTTGGAATCCCATACGTGCCTCAGCTATTTTATAATAATTTAAGCATTTCTATTGTATAAGTCATATTTCAAATTATTTATGTGCCATTTATTTGATCTCGTCTTCCGTCAAGACTGTAGAACTTGTGAGAAGTCTTCCAAACGCCTTGATTTGTGTAACAAGTATTATAATTACTTATGCTGCCTATTGTAATCGTAGTGGTGGCATTGCTAGTTATTTCTGTTCAACGTGGTTTGTGACAATTGATATCGTTAGATATTGAATACCTATTTAATAAAAAAATATTTTGATCTTTGACTAAAGTTTTTTTTTATGTCATTGGTGTAGGCAAACGAGCGCATGGCCCGCCTGGTGGTAAGTGGTCACTGCGGCCCATGGACACCGAAATCCTATGATCCATTAAGAAACCATAAGTTCTCGACTGCGTTGCCTACCCTGAGGCCTAAGATGGAATGCCTCTGTGCCAGAAATTTCACCGGCTGCCTTAACACCCTAGGTACCGGAACACAACAGTCGTGGGAACACTGCTATTTCGCGGCAGGTTAGCGAGGAAAGACGGACGGACTTTACATATTATCCCTGATATTATAGATGAAGATCGATCTCAACGATAGTTCGTGCCAGATTTCAGAGGTAGGCTGTGTAATCAAAGTACAATTTGAGAAAGTCATCTTATTATGCTGACGAAGTTCAATGCAATCTGGGAATTAGTTTTTAGCTGACGATGATCATTGTGAGCAGAACAATCGAACTCGAAAGTGGCTGAACACTTACCCAGGTGTCTCAGATATCCAGGGATTAAGTAATATATGTATACATATAGTAGGTATAACCGCGCGACCGAGATTTACTCGGGTGAAAATCGCCAAAGATAAGTTTTCCCAGAGATCTAGCTAGATCGATTTAATTGTCGCCTCCGAAAAGTCCTATATTCTAATTTTCGTCCAAATTGTTAGAGCCGTTTCTGAGATCGTTGGCATAAATAACTTTTTACTATGTGGCCGGCCTAGTTCCATGTCGCAGTTAGAGCTGTACCAAAAACAAAACAGTTTCATTTTCATACTAGTTAGCTACTGATACAAGGTAGGTACTTACTAAAATATTCAGCTATACCATGCTATAGGTACTTATGAGTTCGTTCGTACTGAAACCATCAACATCCTAACACAATCATAAATAGTTTACTTAATAATTTCCTCATTTCGTTAAAGTAATGTCCTCTATCGCCATATAAGGCAAACTCTACAGACAGCGCAGCAACGATATATATTGCAAAAATTGAAGTAGAAGTCAGCGCCATCTTCGAGAGCGCAAAGACAAGTAATGCAATCCGTCGTCTCTAAAGAGTTAACAGTTGCGGAGATAACTGTATAGATGGCTCTTTAAACAACTTTTACAAATTATTGTCTTCAAATTTATAATAACGGTTTATTTGTTATTGTTTATGTTTATAATTACTATTCCCATCACATGTATAGCTTGATTTCTTGCCCCACCAACACATAGTATGTGCCTTTGCCTTAACATTAAATTTGTAGGATTCATATTACTGGAACAGCGCCACCTATCCCATAATATAAGCGGCTGAATGTGAGCTTGCCACCCAAACAAAGTCAACGCTACTTTTCACTAGATGGCAGCAGCAGTTCGTGTACTTCAGTTTAGTAATTCCATCGTAAATTTGAATGTCCTTCTACTCGCTAACAGATGACGCTATAAGTTACGTTTGAATTGATCTGTTTCCATTTCACAAATTCTTTTAAAATAACGGGCCTCTAAATGCTTATAAAATTTATTTTATTTGGGTAAACATTGTCTAATATTATATACTTGTATTATGCTATTTACTAATACTTCATAATGTAACAAAAAGTAACAAAATTATTCATGCCTCTTATTTTATATATTGTATAAATAAATTGTCAATATTAGTTACGGATTAGACAAAAGATGACAGTTTTCAAATCTATTTTCAAGGAATGTTTTTTTAAAGATTATATAATGCTTTGGGTTTTCTAGAAAAGCATTTTATTTCGTGTGTAGTAAGTAGTTAAATAGGTACATTATTTTGTTCACATTGAAAATTTAACGTACAGTTTGTAAAAGAAGATTTTTGTACTTACTATTTAATTATGTTAAGCGGACGAGACAAGGTGCAAGCTCCACTGATAATACGCATCGTTTATTTTGTTGCAATGGAAACGCGCCGCGTAGTAAAATAGTGGGGCCGTCAGGACTGTTGGGCGCGAATCAACTTCATTCATTCATTCACGCGCCGCCGGCCGGCCGGTCATAAGCGATTCAGGCGCGCGCGAGACATAACGAACTTTTTCGACGTTTGAAAAAACGAATGACAGTTTGAAAATTTGACGTGTGTTTGTGGATTGATTTTTCTAATTTTTCGGTGTTTGTGTTTTGGTGTGAAGATGGTTCCTTGGATTTTTTGAGATGCTTCTTGGAGAACAGTCGCCAGCGCCTCGAGTGGTGGCCGGGCTGAGGAAATTGCGTCCTGAATTGACACCGGGACCTGTGCCTACTCCCACCGACCCTAACCTTAGGATATCAGGTTGGTACTGACTCGAATATAGGTTTTACTGATAGATTTTTGTGGTGTGGTGGTATAGTTTAGAAACAATAGGCGACCGATCGGTACAGGAACATCCTCATGGATAAACAGGCGGTATTTGGGAAAACTGAAAACTGTCTTTTCATTTGGTTTGGTTTGATCGAGTTATATCCACGACACATAAGTATACAGCTATTGAGGATACGGTATTGATATATTTCAGTTAATAGATGGTTAAATCTTGTTGATAATTTACTTTATCTAAAATATGTTCATTACAATACAACTAGGTACCTACCGCCATTGAAATGAAACATTCAAATTAAATAACCGTTATGGTGACAATATTTATTTAAACTTTACTCCCAAAGCTGGCAAAGTCGCAAATAAAACTTTAAGTATGGATTGCAACAATTATCCTGGGAACATGAAATGTTTAGGATTACGGAAGTACTATCTTTTGAAAACTTTCCATCGCATTTTCCATGCGTTTTAATGTAATGTTATCATTTGAATGCCTAACCATCAAATATAAAACGAGACGCGTCATTCAACCATAGAATGATGACTTTTTCTTTAATTCAGTAATATTGAGAAATTAATGAAAACAGCGAAACATTTCACAGCTATATGCGACGTTGCCAACTTTCAGGATAAACCCTCTTAAGTAGGTAAGTACATTAAGTAGTAAAGTAACCGAGTGACATGGTATGTAAGTAATATAGGTAAGTACCTATACCTACAAGGAATTATCATTGGAGATCTTCAATTTTAACTTTTTGGATAATCCATTAGGATACACTCTTCATATTTTTGCTTTACACTATTGCATATTTATACCTACTTAGGTACTTTACTCAAGAGGTAAGACCCTTTTCTTATTAGGTCATCTAATAAGATACTCAAGGTACCTACTACTACTACTACAACAGCCTATTTACGGCCCACAGCTGGGCACAGGCCTCCTCTTATCACGAGAGGGTTGGGCTATAGTCCCCACGCGGGCCCAGTGCGGATTGGGGACTTCACACACAACCTTGAATTACTTCGCAGATGCGTGCAGGTTTCCTCACGATGAAGAACCTAACTTACATCAAATAGATTATAGGGTATGATTTATTTTTAAACAGTATATAGGTAAGTACCTTCATTAAATAGGGAACTTAGGTACATATGATTTATCATTCAAAGTATTGATTTTACTTCCTTGTAGCAAGCATTATGAACTCCTGAATTACTGACCTAATATGAACAAATGAGTTAGCACTTTCATTACTTATTTAAATCTAAATTGCAAATTAATTGATTTTTAGTATAAAAATTAACTTTTCCAACGAATTGGGTTGTAAAATATCTGATAAGTATGTAATCTGTTACTTGTACAGCCTATTTGCGTCCCACTGCTGGGCAAAGGCCTCCTCTCATCACGAGAGGGTTTGGGCTATACCCACACGGGCCCAGTGCGAATTGAGGACTTTACACATATCTTTGAATGACTTTGCAGATGCGTGGTTTCCTCACGATGTTTTCTTTCACCGAAAAGCTCAGTGGTACTTAAATTCAAAGTTAATTTCGCACATATAAGACAGACATAACAGAAGCCATTACTTAACATTAAAAATCAAAAAGTAACTGACAAGTGTAGACTTCAGTCTTACCAGTAATTTGAAAACATAGGCGTAAATAATATAGACCCGGTCTTACGTACACGTAATATGTCCCCACTTCCACGGTGTCCAATCCAAAGTTCTGTCACCGAGCGCGCGTGACAATAAGCGTTTTTAAAAAAACTTTTTTCGAAATTGTTTCTCTGTATCTAAAAACTCGTCTCGTTGTTGAAAAAATGTGACCCAGCTTTAGTGTCACGATATAAGTTTAACTTTGGATAGGACACCAATGAAGTGGGGAAACATGACATGTATTTACGTTAGGCCGGGTCCATACGAAGTATTATTTATGTCTATGTTTGAAAATGACATCAATTTCTTGGTAAGCACCTACTGGTAGGTCTACCATGTCATCATAGAAGTTAATGAGTCACTATCGTACCAAAGATTAACATTGATTAGATCTCTGATAAGGTAGGTATACTATCAAGTGTCAACTATAACAATTTTATTCTTGTACCTACCTTTATTGTCCATTAGCATTACTTTCCTTGTATTATCATCTCTTCATTAGGGTTCCGAAGTCCACAAGGAACCCTTATAGTTTCGCCATGTCCGTCCGTCCGTCCGTCCGTCCGTCCGTCCGTCTGTCCGCACTATTGCTCGGAGATGCTTAGGTCTAGAGAGCTGTAATTTGGCATGAATATGCATATTAGTTACGCTGACAAAGTGGTAGAATAAAATTTTGAAATATATTTTTTTATAGGGTACCTCCCCTACTCGTAAAGTGGGGATGTAATTTTTTTTTCTTGCGTACCCCATGGGGCACCATGGTGCGGCATATCGTTGAATAGGTCTTAAAAAAATATCGTGGGTTTGTTAAAACCATTTTTTGATTAAGTGATGCGTTTGTGAAATATTAAGCTTTAAAGTGCTATTTTTTGTTAGAATCACGTGTCCCCCCCCCCCTGCCAGCTAAATGGTGGTATTTGGATAGCTGAAAAAAATCACGGTTGTGGCATATATAACGTAGTTGAAAGGAAAACTATCAGAGCTAAGTAGGCTGTACAAACTTACGAGTAATAGTCGACCAACTTATAATGATGATTTTTCTCGAGCGGCAGGGGCGTCGGGCGGGCACGTCATATCACAGGCTAGCTAGATGCTAATAAGTCTTAGAAAGGTACTGTGGGCATCCTCAACTTCGGAACCCTATAATTTGCGCGTGGCCCGACACGCACTTGGCCGGTTTTTTTTACTTAAGGGTAATTATTAGGTACCTATATCCTAAGAATCATGTTTATTCAAACATACCTACTTAAATCTAGGTATATATATAAGTATTAATAAAGGAGATAATCATCAAACAACTTATGTAGGTAACTAAGTAAATCCAGAATTATGTAACTGAAACCAAAAATTTTTTTTTACTAAAATACTTAGGTAGGTATACTTACTATTTTTTTTTCATTTGTTAGGTAGTTAACTTACCATGCTCAGTGGCGGATCCAGGATTCTTGTTTGGGGGTCTTGGCCCCTAGCCCCCCCCCCCCCCCTGGATCCGCCACTAACCCAGCTGATACATAAATTTTATAATTTTTATTCTGAACATCTGGTGTTCTATAGAAACTGATGGGGTGAAACACATGCCCCCATTTAACTGGCCAGCATGTGTCTACATCAGCTGTTTATTTTAATACCTACCTATCTCTGTGCAAATCGAGACTTCAATTCGAAGTTTAATAGCTACCTATGAGGTATATAAATAACCAAGCACAAGTGAGGTGTAATTACGTAGGTTTTTATGTGTCAGTCATGTTTATCTTAATGAAAATTTAATTGTTTTTACAATTAAAGATCACCTTTCCGCAGGCAATAATATACCGGTGATATGATGCTTATTTCCTGTCTAATAGGTCACGTTTCGCTTTGAACCAATATTACAAAAAAAACGCACCCAAGTGTGACCTGAAATTAAAAGCAAACGTCTTGGTCGTAAACTAAATTTACGTATAGTGTACCTGGGCGAATCAACTTTTTAATGTCCATAGTTGCCATGGTTACTGTCCCCTGGGCCACTTTTTAAAACTGCTATTCTGTGGGTTTAAATAGGTACACGAAATGTGGGGTTTCTTTGCCATTTTCAATCCTTTCCCTAATGAAGCACTTTCTAAGCGTCTTGGAATTCTATATTGTAACAGGTTTTCTAAGAAACCCTCTCATTTTGTCCCCTGGACAACGGGACAGAATAACAACAAGAAATAGTTGATTGACCCACCTACGTTTTTATTTGTATGTCAAGTCTTGTACAAATTGACGTAGAATATGCAAAACAACTCCTACGACCTCTACGTCGTAGCTTTACAAAGGCTCTGGTGCTAAAGCCACCTATTTCTTTATTTACCTACTTAGTTTACAGTCAACACAATTGGTAAACAAAAAATCTTCTACGAAGCCATTGGAACTGTTTGTAAACAATGCTAAAGAGGTCATGGCCAACTATACCTATCAAAACAATTTTTGTATATATCAACAATACATTAGTAAGAAATAAGATGCTTAAAACTGGAGAAGTTTCTATTCAATTTATTTTTAACAGACAATACCAGAAAGTCCCGACCCCCGCCTCTGTTGGAATAGCACTGAGAAGAAATCTTATACTTTAAACGCGCTAATCTATACCTACTAATAATAAGTCTGTAGAAAAAGTCGCGTCTGAAACTTGAAAATTTGATATGGGGGTAGGTAGTTTAATAATACTGGTCAACATATATGCTACTTTTAATCCCGGAAAAATGCATAGTTTCCACAGGAACGCGGGCAGAAGCTATAGTACCTATGTATTATTTTACGCTAAATTGGTAATACTGATGTCTCCGAAACGTCAAACTTTACAGTGGCATTTGACACTATTGTATGTAATGATAATCTTTGACATTGACAGCCTCACCTGTTAATAACACCTCACTCGTTAGTGGCATCAACTGGTGAGCTATAAGAGCGTTATCACACTTGCGATTCGCGAGCGAGTTTTGTATGGAGGCGAACACGCCGCCGAGTTCGCCGCATACGAGTATTGTATTGAAAAACGCTCTCAACTCGCTCGCAAATCGCAAGTGTGATAAGGCCCTAACGGTGGCCCCAATCATCCCTCATTCATATGGGAGCCATTCCGACACACGACGGCCACAGCATAGCCACTGTAGCCAGCCGGCCAGTAAGCGCTTGTCTTGTCCCGTCTTAAGCCCAGGTCACACCAAATGCGTCTGCGGCGCGTCTGCGGCTCGTCTGGACTGCACATAGCATCAGTTATTGTAACACCTGTCACACACCGCACGGCTTGCGGTGTGCAACGTAGACGACCTGCAGACGCATTCGGTGTGACCCGGGCTTAAAGCCGCGCGCT